>MCJB01015053.1:0-40120 GCA_002018475.1 Nicotiana obtusifolia
TGGGACAACATTGCTTGCCGATTCGGGATACCCTCCGAAATTGTGTGCGACAATGGGAAACAATTCATCGGAAGTAAAATCACCAAGTTTTTAGAAGGTCTCAAAATCAAAAGAATTTTGTCAACCCCCTACCATCCCTGTGGAAACGGACAAGCAGAATCCACCAACAAAACCATAATGCAAAACCTTAAGAAAATATTGGCAGACGCAAAAGGCGAATGGAAGGAAAGGCTTCCCGAAATACTGTGGGCCCATCGAACCACCATCAAAACCAGTACCGGTGCCACACCATTCTCCCTCGTCTATGGCACGGAGGCTTTGATACTAGTTGAGATCGGCGAACCCAGCCTCCGTTTCCGATACGCCACCGAACAGACAAATCGAGAAGCCATGCTCACAAGCCTCGAATTGCTCGACGAACGGAGGGAAGTCGCCTCGATCCGACTAGCCGCCCAAAAGCAGCGGATCGAGAGGTACTATAATCGAAGAACCAACCTCCGATTTTTCAAGATCGGAGACCTAGTGCTCAGGAAGGTCACTCAAAATACGAGGAACCCTGCCGAAGGGAAGCTGGGATCAAATTGGGAGGGGCCCTACTGCGTCGTCGGAATCACAGGAAAAGGTTCTTACAAGCTCGGGACCATGGATGGCGGTCACCTACCCAACAACTGGAACATCACCCACTTAAAGCGATATTATTGCTAAGGTATGGATTCTTTTTTCTTCCTTACGTATTTATCCTTCTTACCTCGGAACTAACATTTGCAGGCGGTACCAAGAAGACGGCTCCCACCTCTGAAAACACGAGTTGCACTCTTTTCCTATGACCGGTTTTGTCCCAAAGGGTTTTCCGGCAAGGTTTTTAATGAGGCAACAAGAAAATCGTGTTCACGCGTAATGTAGGGGCCGACCTCCACGGAGGGGAACCTTAATGTAAGGGTCGGACGATCGATTAAGATCGCGCCCATGTAATTGTTTTTATTTTGCCCAAGGCAACTGTATGTACTCGTTTAGAATAAACTATTTCCTTTCGTACCAACACTTTGGTTCTTCAGGTTAAGGCCTGATGTCGAATTCAATTACACTCGAGGACGTACAGCTTATTTGGCTGAGTCCGATATCACAGGCTAAGGCCCAATGTCGAGTTCAATATGCTCGAGGAATTACACTCGAGGACGTACAGCTTATTTGGCTAAGGTCCGATATTATAGGCTAAGGCCCAATGTCGAGTTCAATTACACTCGAGGACGTACAACTTATTTGGCTGAGTCCGATATCATAGGCTAAGGCCCAATGTCGAGTTCAATATGCTCGAGGACACGAAGCTTATTTTGCAAAATCAAAATGGCTAAGGTCCGATATTATAGGCTAAGGCCCGATGTCAAGTCCATTGTACTTAGATACGTGATGCTCATTTTACGAAGCCAAAGAGACCGAATCCGTTTTTTTTTAAGGCCAAGGCCCGTCTCGGGTTTAATTGTGCTCGAGGACCTACAGCTTATTTGGCTGAGTCCGACCTTGGGGCTACGGCCCCCGCCAAGCTCGATCAAGCCATAAGCCTAAGCCGCGTGACCCGAAATTCAGTTTTCCAGGAACAACCATCGGAAAGTAAAACAATCCAAACAAGATGAAAAAGAAAGAGGGCATTTTTCATATATATGTGCATACAAAAGCAAAATAGCGAAAAATTGAAGGAAAAATCTTAGTCAAGATCCTCTTCCTCCTCTTCATCCGGAAACGCCCTTTTTTCTGCCTCGGCTTCCAGTTTTTTCGCCTCCTCGACATCGCTAGCAAGATCGAAACCTCGAACTTGCAACTCCTCGAGGACCAGAACTCGGGTTCGGCACCGTGTATAGTCAGCCAGTACCTTTGACTCCTCACGGGCGGCCTCGGCATCAGCTTTATATTGGGCCGCTTCGGCTTTAGAGGTGGCAGCCTCGGTTTTCGCCTTTTGGAGTTCGCCTGCCAGGACATCTCGATCCATAGTAAGCGCCTCGACTTGGGACTGAAGGTCACCAGCATTCTTGGTCCAAATCTCTTTTTCCGAAGCCAATTGCTCGGCTTGGGCCTTGTACCTCCTGGCCTCGTCCACCTCTGCTCGAAGGCGGTCGGTTCGGTCCAACTGCTGCTCCATCTTCGCAGCCATATCATCTTTTTCTTTGAACACCGAAGCCAACTCGGCCCGGAGGGTAGAGATCTCCCTTTCTAATTGTTGGCGAAGCTGCATCTCCGTTTTCCTTCTCCGAAGGAAAAATTCGTGGTGAAGCACCGAAGACTACATAAACCAAAAGGAAAGGCAGACAATAAGTCAGGGGAATGGCAAAAGTTGGGAAAGGTTTGGAAAGAACGATTACCTTATTTAAAGCTTGCTGCGCTTCGTTAAAGAAGCACGCATCCTCCACCGCATCCATTGCGGCTTGATCCTCATCCATTACCAAACATCGAAGGTAACTGGCCACCCCCACGGGCGCGGAGAGAACCCTCGTGTCTTCGGGTACGGCAAATTTTATCACCCTTTTCCGACCTGGATCGAGGCTCGGGGCAGGGAATATGTTGGTCAACCCGAGATCGGCAGTTACCTTGCTCGATTCGGGGGAAGGGCTTTTCTTCGGCACGTCAAGCCCGAAGGTATCCGACGATGGCACACCATCAAAATAATGGTCAAAAGGATCCCCCAACGCGTGACCTTTTCCTGGAGAGGGAAGCCTAACATTTCGGGCTTCATTAAAGGACGATTTCGAAAAGGTAGGGGAATACACCATATCTGGGGGGTCAGGAATCCCTTGCGCCGGCGTCCCGGTCACGACGAGGCCCTCTATCTCCGATCCGCGAGTCGGGGACCTACCTGACGCCGGTATGGGGGCTGTCCGCTCACATCTCAAAGGTTCGGTTTCGTCAGACTCATCGGATCCGGCATCCAACCGAACGACCCTCGGTCTCCGGGCTATGGACTTCTTCGGCTTTTTACTCGGACCGGCCTCGACCAAGCGCGGGTTTTCTTTCCTTTTCTCCTTTACCGGTTCTGGAACGGGGGGACACTTCGGAACATTTCCGGCGGGCGTCTCCGGCCTTAGTTCGGCGTCTCTCGACAATCCTGTAAAAAGGAAAGAGTGAACCGATCAACAACGGTATGGCACGCGAAGTATCGGAATTTAAAAAACATTACCATGATTCTTTGCCTCCCACACGCCCTTCGATATCTCACGCCATGAGCGTTCGGCGTAGCTCCTTTGGGCCACCAACTGTCGAACCCACTCTTCGAGGTCGTTAACTATGGCCGGCGCTTCGGCGGTAGCTATACGTCGGAGGAAATCCAGTTAGGAGAAGCAACGAGGAGTAATAAAAAAGATATAGACAATGAAACGACGACAACATGCAATCAACCCTTACGTGTCATGTTCCACTTTTCGGGGAACGGCATCTCGCTGGCAGGAATCAGGTCCGAGGTCTTCACCCTTACGAACCGGCTCATCCAGCCCCGGTCTCTATCCTCGTCGATACTTGAGAACGGGGGCTTGCTCGCCCTACGTGTGAGTTTTATTAGCCCCCCTCGGAAAATTCGGGGGCTGTACAAGCGCATCAAATGGTCTAGAGTAAAGGGCTGCCCCCCGGCTTTTTCCGCAAAAAAGCGGAAAAGACGAATTATACGCCAAATAGAAGGGTGGACTTGCCCTATTGTAACGTTGTACCTCTTGCAGAAGGCTACAACAATAGGATCTAGAGGCCCAAACGTAAAAGGGTAGGTGTACACATTTACATAACCCTCTACGTGGGTTGTAATCGAATCTTCGGGGGAAGGGATTATTACCTCCTTATCTCCCCAGTTACACTCCATTTTTACCCTCTCAATTACTTCTTCAGTAATAGAGCTCATGTACCTACTCACCGGCTCACCCCGGCCCGGCGCGGAGGAAGCTTTCTCTACTTTGAAGTCAAATCCAATAGAACACCCAACTGGCATAAATGCCTTTAAAGGGGGCTCGTTTGTAATTTTCTCCACGGCGGCTTGAGCAGCACTTTCCCCCCCCTCGACGGGGTTTTGAAGGGAAGATTGCTGGTGTTGAGGGACTCCTTTAGATGTTTTAGCCATTGGGGCCACTGGAGAAGAAGTTAGAAGAAAGGGACAAATTGGTGGGGATTGATGAAGAGGGAAGCGGTTCAAATGAAGCAGGTATGAAAGAAGAACAGATGAAGATGAAGATGACCGAATGAAGAAAGGATCGAGAAAGTAAAAAAGGAGAGGTTCGAGGGGCGGTATATAAAGCAGCGGCGGTCCGAAAAACGAGAGAAGGATGCATTTAATGAATGGCAGAAGTTTGTCACGAATTGACCTCTGAAAAGACCTTTTCCTTGGTTGAAACGCGTCACAACGCTGACGTCACCAGACAAAAAGGACGGTTAAACTTCCACCTAGTTTTTAGAAAAACAATGGCGGCTCATTTCGTCCTTTATCGATATCTTTCAAAGGACGAGGGGGCTATCTGTGTATGACGAAATCGGCTTTCTTATGAACGAATAGATCGAGGTTGAATCTCGAAGCCAAGATCGGCGTCCCATGTTCGTGTTCGGAACCATATGATCGGAGATCGAGCCGGCATCCCATATCGATGGGAAATGGAGGATCGACATTCGAACCGACATCCAATATCGATGTCGGACCATACGATTGACGCTCAGACCGATATCCGATGTCGAGCTCGGAACCGGAGCTGAGGCCAGATCCGATATGATGATCGATGGTTCACTTCGAACCCCACCTCGTGATGACCGATATGCCCGTTGCACCGGCTTGCCTTCAAAAGTCAATGACACTGTCCTGACCAAACCTTGCGTGCAGACCCCTCACCTAACCTGCAGTACTTTCACTGACTCTGCGAGACTTTTACCAAACGTGTGTGGGTTTCACCCACTACACAAGGACACTATCATGATTGAAAGGGACACCACGTGGGCAACCAGGGAAAGAAAAGGGGGGGGGGAGATTTTTTCCTATATATATGTGTGTTGAGGCACTGGTTCAAGGGGACGGAAAAAGAGAGAGCAAAAGGGCTGTAAACAAGAAATACAAAGCAATATATTGATTTACCTAGTCTTGCAATTACAATCTTTCTCAAATATTGTATCCTCTCTATCTTATCATATATTTGTCTTCAATCGAGTTCGTCATTTACTTATCGTTTCCCACGCTCTAAATTCAATTGATTTGTTTCCAATTTTTGGGGCAAACAATACTGATTAATATGAGGTACACGCATAACGCGCGTACCTAAAACTAGTATAAAGAAAATTATAAACCTAAGTGAGGCCAAGTAAAAACAGAAAAACATCCTGCAACTGGTTGTCGACCTGCTGCAAAGGCCAAGTATGTTACATTGTATTGAAAAAGAAGAAAAAAAGAAATGGTGCGAATTGTCTATTAACTTGTTCTGAAAATCAACTGAAACGCGTCTTGGCTAAATATCTATGAAATTTGGTGATACTATCACACTAAAGTAATTTGCTACTTGACACCACTATTCTCTACATAGTAAGGTGATTTAGGTGATGATCAAATTGATGATGCTTTTGTGGCCAATTAAGTTCAATTCCATAATGATACAGTAAACGCAGATAATACTAATTGAGTATCTTTTCTACATTGCTTAGGATTTTATCAGTTGTTATACTATTATTTTTTCTTTGCTCCAAAAGAAAATTGAAACATTAATCACGAATGTGTTAGATAGTTTCTGTCAGTAATATGTGTTCGGAAATAATTTCTGCAAAAGTAAAACAGAAATAGAAACAGAAGATTTAAAAAGTTTTGAGCCCAACAGAAAATTGTGTTTCATTAAGGAATTTAATTCGCTCGTTTTTGCCTAAGATTACTGGATTAATTCCTCTCATGATAGAATGAAACAACTGTAATACCGGTAATAAAAATTACAAAACTTCGTCGAACTCAACAATGACAGTAAACCACATTGATGCTTACTTTTTGCTTTGAAAAAATAACGCAGAAATGCAAAGATGAAAGGGAAGAATGTATGAAGATTTTCTCTTGTTCAGTGTCTGAATAATGATGCTACTCCTCTGTATTTATATGCAACGATTAGGGTTTTAACGGGTGCAAATATACCTATTCGTTTGAGAAGGTGTCTGTTCGTTAAAAACTAAATTTCTGTTAGGTGCAAATTTGACTGCTTACCGCCACGAATATTAAATTAAAAATTTTGCCGGAAATAAATTTGGTCCAAATTTTTTTTATTAATCAATCATATCCAAAGTCGGGCGACGACGACACCGCGAAACGCAACTTCTTCTCAATTTTTTTAAGAGCACAAGTATTTTCTTTTTATTTTCCGATGAGGGACGAAGGGGAGTCTTGACGTAATTGGTAAAATTACCAGGAGGTCACGGGTTCAAGCCGTGGAAACAGCCTCTTGCAGAAATGCAGGGTGAGGCTGCGTACAATAGACCCTTATGGTCCGACCTTTCCCCGGACGCCGCACGTAACGGGAACTTAGTGCACCGGACTGTCCTTTTCTTTTTTCCCGATGAGGGACAAAGTGACTTAGTTAAAGGAACTTTTCCAAAATTTTCGTTCCCCTCCATTTTTCATTCACACCTCTTTATCTTATTAGATAAAAGCCCAACAAAATTCTTTGTGGAACTAATTAATATAATTAGAGGGGGAAGTACACAAACAAACATTCTTAGGGATGATATTTAGGGATTAACTAATACATATTTCGGCCTAAAAATTTGAATTATAAATTTTAATTTTAGAATATTTGTGTCCCAAAAAATTAAATTAAAAATTAAAATTCATAATACATTAATTAATTTTTAAATATAATAATTTTTTAGAAAGACTATACTGTGTCATTTCTACCGATAAGAGGTAAAAAGAACAAGAAAAACATAAGTCTCCTTGGTACGTAGTCTCTTTATTGTTTAGCTAAGTGCGCCAACTCGATTACTTTCATGAAAGACGTGCTTTGATACAGGAATAGCCCAGCAATCATTTATAAGGTGTGATTATTCATTATTGTTAGCACTGAAAATCATGTTAGTGATATACTAATTTATATGTTGTGTTCGATGTAGTATGACTTTTTTCTCGAATATATATTTTACTGAAAAGGTAAAACTATTTTAACAAACAAAGAATTTTAACTACTGTTAAGTCAGTTATCATATGAAGAGAGCAATATAAATACAGTACGTAAGATTATGATCATGCAACCGAGAGTCAGGTCCACTGCTTACTCTATAGGGTTATGGAATATTAAGGGTGAAATTCAGAAATAGTCAGATTTATAAGTGTTAATTGAAAAATAATTATGTTTTTAAAAGTAATCGAAATTTGGCCACTTTTCATGTAAAGATAAATCTGAACAAAAATATAATTCAAAATCCGGAAAATATTCCAACATAATATACTGGAAGTTCATACACAGGTGCACCAATCTCCAGTATATTATGGTGGAACTTACCGTGTTACAGTAAAATAGTAGCTATTTTTTAATGATTTTACAAATGCTGGTTATTTTTCAATTACCGGTCCGAAAACTGGCTAATACAATAAATAAATTATATCAATAATATGTAAATCCTTTATGATCAAATTATCTTTTAGTTCTTTACAAAAAAAAATTAATTTTACGTTTGATTACAGAAGACATATTTTATACCAAAGATTTGAAAATAACACATATCTGAAAAAGTAGTTGTTTCTGTTCAAAATGAAAGTGACCATAGGATACAAAAAAGAATATATATTTGAAATCTTTAGGCAGATAGCCGATCCGATTTACTTTCAGTTTTAATTATTGACTCATAAATATTTTCGGGCAAGGGACACCTTATAGTATATATGTTAAGGCGATCATTGAGCTCCCGACGCCTATGTCCGTCCTCCTGTAACGGATGATAAACCTCAGCAATAGACGTTGCGGGTTCACCGTGGTTGGGAGAGTTCGGGGCCAGTTGGTTGAGACTGGCTTCGGAATTACAGAAAAATGATATTGCCAAAAATTAACAAGGTAAAATTTCCATTTATTCATAAAAAGAAACGTCCATTTAGAAGCCAAAATTGATTTTTCTTGATACCTAACATAAAACATAAAAGGATCCGTGAATACCACTCGAAAAACGTGTCTCAATTACAGCCAACTCCCCCTCCCCTGTCTCTTTCCTTATCAAAAAATCAGCCCTACTTATTTTGTTCTACAAATGCTAACCAAATGACACACTAGGGCCATGGGTCATGAAAGAGGTTGATCCCCATCCTTCTTAACTATGTATGGCTAATGAACTCCTCGCTTTAGTCCGTTTTTTTCTTCTTTGGGCTAAGGTCGATAGTAACCGTGGTAGTAATGCCCCGGAGCCTAGCTACCGACCCGAGGCGCTGATCGGGAAAGTCAGAAAGGGACGTTAAACGTAATTCTAGAAGGGCCTTCCCGCAAAAAAAACCGAGTAAGTGAAAGTTTTTTGGACTAGTCCCACTAAGATGGCGAGGAAACTGACTTCCGAGAGAGCTGCTTTCGCCTCGGTAATTACCTAACGAGAGAGAGCCGATGCAAAAGTAGTAGGGTCACTTGAAAATCCTTAGCAAAGACTTCTAGAAAACGTTTTATTTCTGCATTATTTTTTCTAATCGGTATATATAAATAATATACAATTGGTCATAAATTATACTTATATTATATATCTAACTATTATTTTTTTAATTTAAACGATTGGTTGAACAACTATTTAGGTTAATCCTTTAGATAGGAGTTTTTAGCCAAAGTATCCCTTATTTTTAAAGGTATGTTCAACTTTATCCTTTAAATATGACTCTGAGCACTATTTGTCCTCTAAGTTTTGCAAAATATGGCATATTTAGTCTAAGTAACAGAAAATACCCACTTTCATTAGAAAACTAACGGACATAACCCACCTCTTTCACCCTCACAATCAGTTCTTTTCCTTCTTCTCCACCAGAAAACCCAGCTCTTTCAACCAAAAATCAGCCGGTTCTGTCACTCTTTGTCGCATAAAGAGCTCAAAAATATTCCATCAGTTTTTTGCATCTGGAATATTTGTACCTTGAGTTTAGAGATGAATCAGAACTTTAAAAAATTTGATGTTGAGTTAGAAGGACCTTTTATTTAATTTGCTGAAAATTAAATGTGACCTTCTAACAAGTTGCTAAGCAACTTACGAAAGATGAAAAAAATACTTACGAAGAAGTGGAATATTTAGGATAAAGCAAGATCTGCAAAAAATTAAAAAACGTTTGACAACTGAAGCTACATAAGAGTTTTGCACATAAGAAAATGAAATTGTTTCAATCTGAAAATTTACTGGTAATTAAGTTACCACCATATGCTAATTTCATTTTTCTCTAGTTGATTTGCAGAAAATCAAACTGCACCGAAATGAAGGGTCATCACTTGAGAAAGATATATATACTAGAACATTCAGCAAACATAACATTCCATGTAGCTCTTCACACCTAAACGCAACAGTAATTTATAGAGTATATAGTAATGAACAACATGTTAATTTATGTACTTAACAAGCAATCGAATATTTTTTGAAAACGTCAGTACGGACATGAAATTAGTCACGAACCTGAGCCAATGTCAATGGCAGATATCAATATTATGAGGGTGAAAGAGTTGTGTTTTCTGGTGGAAAAAAAATGGATTGATTTTAAGGGTGAAAGAGGCAGGCCTCCGTTAGTTTTCGAACCGAAGTGAGTATTTTCTGATACTTAAACTAAAAGTGCTTATGTTTTGTAGACGCAGGGGTTGTTTGGTATGAACACAAGTAATGCAGGAATTAGTAATGTAGGGATTGTAGTGTTGGAATTATTTTATATCAAGTATTTGGTTTATTGTATTAAAAATTAGCTATGCAATGTATAATCTAAGCTTGTGTTTGGTTTAAAATTATACAAAATCTTCTTTACAATTATACCCTTGAATATTCTTCTTTTTGTATATAAAAAAATTTAGGAAAAGGCTTTGAGGGGCGGTTTAGTAATTTTAGGGTTTTATCCAAGTATAGTTAATGCATGGATTAGTAATCCCTTGGTTTTCTTAGTATTAGCTAAGCTTTCCTATGAGGTATAAGTAATCCATGTATTAGGTATGCATAAATTAAATTGAACAATCAAATATTATATTTTATACAGAAATTATTTTACTTGCTACAACCTACCAAACTATCCCTTAAAAAATAAATGGTGCTTAGAATCTTATTTAAAGGAGAAAGTTGAACCGACCTTAAAATAAGGGATAATTTGGGTAAAAACTCCTTTACATAGTATTATTTTCACACTATAAATGGGCCCCCACAGGAGTAACCCATATCTGATTCGTTGGAAATAGAAAAGGACGGTCCCACCAATCTCCACGCGGCTTAATAAGGTTTTTACCAATCACCATCTCCTACGACGTTGTAATACTCTCTGGAAACTGTCAACACCTAACAATTCTTCTTCATTCGCTTTACTCCCACACTATCCCCTTTTCCCGGGCAAAACTCGCTAGTTTTGTTTACTTCTATGCCTATATTATCGAAATACACTCTGTAAGCAAGAAGGGGTCGAGAATGGCGAGGAAATTAGGGTCGTTTAGGAAGAGTTTCGAAGAGAAAAGAGAAAGAGAAAGGCTTTTTTCCTCATGCAACGGCGATTACACTGAGTTACCTGGTTTCAAGCACATTCTTGATTACCCTGAAAATCCAGGGTGTTTTTCGTCTTTTCGTGAAAAGTTTAGAGAGCTATGGAAGGATTGGAGCAGTGTAGCCGTGAAGGCGATGGAGATGGGTCGATCCGACCCGAGAAAAATTGTATTCTCTGCAAAGATGGGTTTGGCTTTAATGCTCATATCTTTGTTAATCTTCTTTAAGGAACCGGTTGAAGAGCTCAGTAGATACTCTGTTTGGGCTATTCTTACTGTTGTCGTCGTTTTTGAGTTCAGCATAGGTAAGTTTTATTCTTTTCCCTTCAGTTTTGTGTAGCCATTGTAAATTAAATAAGTGTCTGCCCCAAAAGATGTAGGACCCGTTTGGCCATAGATTTTGCCAAATTTTTCCCAAATTTTTTTTGGCAAATACATGTTTGTTCATATATTTTATCCACGTTTTGGCAAATTCCCAAATCCCCTGGTTTTGACACAAAATTTTACTATTACATTTTTTAAAAATTATAAAACTTGTCCAAGCTTTTGTATTTTATAAAAGAGCCCACAATTTATTATTTTGTAACAATGCTGCTTTGTCTTCTCGGTCATGGTAATTTGATAGTGTATTATGTAGTTCATTATAAAAATGATAATTTTGTACCAAATTTATTTATGTTCAGGACTATAGTTTGTGATAATGATAATGAATGTTATTGATGAAGGGATTGTTGGATATTTGTGATAATTTTTAGAACTTGTGGTATAAGTCATGTTTCATGTTTTTTTTTTAAAAAAAGTAAAATATGTTTTGAAAACTTATGTCCAACCACATTTTCATCTTCAAACCAAACTTCACCCAAATCAGATTTTTCAAAACAAATTTGGGAAGAATTTTGACATAGGAGAATTTGGTAGTACGAAAGAAGATTTGTGTTTGCTAATTGTAATTGTAGAGAAAAAAAGCTGTTAAAAGCTATGAACAAGTCTTTTTTTTTATAATAAAAAAATAGGTACTTTATTTATGTCATCTCAGATAGAAATAGGGCCAAACTTTTTTTATTATTATTTATTTTGGGATTAAAGATTGATAATAATGATTTTTTTTTTTTTTTTTGTGAAACCTCTCAACTTGCTTGACCTTTTACATAAGCTATGTTCCTTCACCATTTAGTGGTTGATTTAATGATTTTTAAGGGGGCCCTTCTGAGGGGTAAATATCCTTTTTTTTTTTTTTAAAATATCCTTCTAATACAACTTTATCTTATGAAAAACTGAGCACGGACGGAAGGGAGGGTGAGTAGCACGGACGGGGAGGGGGTCTTCCTCGAGTGTATATTTGTAATCCTCAGATGATTCATATATAGATCGATTTACTAGTCAAGAAAAGTTATAACAAGACTTATGAAGAAAATAAAATAATCCAAATGATAAGACTAATAAGGAAGCATGACTGGGTTATTCTGTTTTTTGGTTACTAAGGACCAGTGTTTTAAAGGTGTGGGCATAAGGCGCGGCGTTTTACATATGCCTCAGCGAAGCGTAAGCCTCGAGGCATGGGGCGTAAGCCCCATAGGTATTTAATTTTTAATATTTTATAAAATAATATAATTACTATAAATATTTATAAATTGCATAAAAATTAAAGAAAACTATAAACATTTGAAATATATATATATAGATGTGTTCCATCTCCACAAAAATCTAGTCAAAACAATCCATTATACGCTACTTAGAAGCACAAGTAACTTGAGTCAAAAAGAATAAAGTTTTCTACATGGAGGATCAAAAAGTATGACTAACCTGCAATTTGAATTTTGAACTTGCTGCTACGAAGGAGAATAGAGTTCTCTTTGTTTTTTTTAAAAAAACAAATTGAATATTCATTGCTTTTGGGAGATACTAGCAGACTAGCGGACAAGATAAAGAATTGGGAAAGACCGTGAATTAGGGCTTCAATCAGTAAAAAAAGTCATTGACTTTTTAATTTAATACATTTCAGTTCCTTTTTAAAACTTTTGAGTAATTACCAAGCTGAATTTTGAGAATTTGGGTATTATATGAAAGACTTATTCATCAAGTTTTGTTTTAATTTGAAAAAGTCTCTGGGGCTTATGCCTCACTAAAAAAAACGTGCTTCAACCACCCGGGCGTACACCCGGAGCTTGAGACTTTCGCTCCACACCATCGTCTCGGGGCGTTTTTGGTGCGCCTCGCCCCAAAAACGCCTTTTAGAACACTGCTAAGGACTAATCATGATTTCAATAAAAAACGAATTATCGAGAAGGTGGTAATTGGTACAAGATTCATGCAAGGAGGTTGACGTAAGAGTCCCTAAAAGAGGAAGTACCGTTGTGAGCATCTCTTCATTTTACACTTCAGTCTTTCTTTCTCCAAGTGCACATACATACCACTTTAACAAAAGAAAACTTCCTTGTGTATGCTTCCAATTATGTATATATATGGTTTTACAAGCATGGCACAACCTGTTGCCAATGTAAATACATTGGCTTTATTTCATTTTATTTTGTTCTTTCTAGTTTTTGAAAAGTATTCCATTGGCGGTTATTATTACTACAAGCAGGGGCATTCAGCTAAGAAATCTTGTTAGATACCATGATACACCATTAGGCACAAATATCCGTCCACGGTGTAGTTAGTATTTTCTGTTTGCATTTTGTACCTTTCAACCCCTGGCTACTGCTTTCTTTGTTTATGTATAGCTTTGTATGGGGAGCTTTTTATACAGATTCACGTTTGAACTGTTCACAGGAGCCACTCTGAGCAAAGGATTTAATCGTGGACTTGGGACACTATCAGCTGGAGGACTTGCTCTTGGAATG
Source organism: Nicotiana obtusifolia (assembly GCA_002018475.1). Lineage (NCBI taxonomy): Eukaryota > Viridiplantae > Streptophyta > Magnoliopsida > Solanales > Solanaceae > Nicotiana > Nicotiana obtusifolia. Next base: position 13,502 of record MCJB01015053.1, read on the forward strand.
GCTGAATTGTCTCAGTTGGCTGGAGACTGGGAAGAAGTTGTTATAGTCATTGGTATATTCATAACAGGTCTGGTTTCCTGGTTAGTACTCGTGACTAATATGTATGTACTGATGTTCATCTCTTTTTTATCTTTGTACCTTGCTGACTGCAGCTTGTTTGCTGTTTTCTAGGTTTTTTTATTACTTATGCAAAACAGTACCCACCAATGAAGCCCTATGAATATGGTTTCCGAGTATTCTTGATAACGTATTGTTTCATCATGGTATCTGGTTATCACACAAGAGAATTTGTTCATACAGCTGTAAGTCGGTTTCTGCTAATTGCACTAGGTGCTGGTGTTTCTTTAGCTGTGAACATATGTGTCTATCCCATCTGGGCTGGTGAGGATCTTCACAATCTAGTGGCGAAGAATTTCATCAGTGTAGCTACTTCACTGGAAGGTGATTCAACCTCTGAGTCTGACATGCTCGTTACTGTTCTCGAGATGGGATGTTAAAATTTAATTGTTTCGACCCTCACCCCTCCACTTCCTTTATCTGATTTCGATGATATTGAACTTGTTATAGGTTGTATCAGTAAATATCTGAACTGTGTCGAATATAAGAGAATCCCTTCAAAAATTCTTACTTACGAAGCTGCTGATGATCCAGTTTACAATGGCTACAGATCAGCAGTAGAATCTACTAGCCAAGAGGAAGCTCTGGTATGCTTAAGCAGTTTTGCAGCATGAATTAGTAATTCTTTGAAATTTTGCTTAAGGAGGATGTCCTAAATTAACTCTGGTACCACAGGTAGCATTTGCAATCTGGGAGCCACCCCATGGTCCTTATAAGATGATTAAATATCCTTGGAAAAACTATGTCAAAGTTAGCGGTGCATTAAGATATTGCGCATTCATGGTTATGGCACTGCATGGCTGTGTACTATCTGAAATACAGGTAATTACTCTACTTCTTTTTCCAACTTTCCTTCTAGCCCTTTGCTTGTAAAGTGCATCACATAGTATTCTCTTACCATATTCATCAAACAATTTCCTTTTTTATTGCTAGATTACTTATTCTCCTAGCCAGTGCAGATCTCTTTTCGGAAAACAGTCCTAAAATGACTTGGACCCCCTTCCTTACTTATTCTCCCTTTAACTAAACTGTGCGAGGAGATGTTTGAAGATAGAGGAAATAAATGTTGGAATATCTTCATGTCCTTTCAGCATGAGGGAGCAAAGTGAGGCTGACAGAACATGTTCTGCAGTATTACCGTTGACTGAAGCCCTTCGTATATTCTCTCCTTGTAAATCATCCTCGTGCAGTAATAAAATTATGTTGCTGCTAGATATGCATTATTTATTGGTGAATATAGTTCAGTTTAAGAGCTTGCATACCCAGATCTCTCAGTTATACGACTTTATTTGGTAATGCAATGACCTATTTATTGCTGAAATGACTACCAAACATTTCTAATATGCAGGCTCCTGCTGAAAGAAGACAGGTTTTCCGTAATGAGCTTCAGAGAGTAGGTACAGCAGGTGCAAAAGTTTTGAGAGAAATTGGGGAAAAAGTGAAAAAGATGGAGAAGTTGGGGTCAGTGGATATTCTCTTTGAAGTGCATGAAGCAGCAGAAGAGTTGCAAAAAAAGGTGGATCGGAAGTCTTATCTTTTCGTCAATGCAGAAAACTGGGAAATCGGATCACGACCCACAGTGGTGGATATTCCACAGGAGCTTGGAAGCATGGATGATGACAGAAACTCTTTTCAACATCACAGATCTCTGAGTGAAACAGTAATCGATATTGACTCCATCAATATCTCGAGGAGTTGGGATAATAGGACTTTTAACGTGGCTAATAATAACAACCAAGCTGCAGGAGTAACCCCAGAAAATGGGGTGAAGAAACCAAAAATGCGGACGGCACACACGCTGCCTAAAGCTAATGATGTACTTAAGGAGGTGGAGGAGGAGGAGAAAGAAGAAGAAGAAGAATCAAAGACGTATGAAAGTGCCAGTGCTTTGTCTTTAGCAACATTCACCTCCCTTCTCATAGAATTTGTTGCAAGACTTCAAAACGTAGTAGACTCATTCGAAGAATTAAGTGAGAAAGCAAAATTTAAGGAACCTGTGGATTCGTCTGAAGCATCAGGGAGAGTTGGCTTGTGGTCCAGGTTGAGAGGATATATGAAGTTCTGGGAAAGAGAGAGCGAATTACTAGTTTAGAGATCAAATCCTTCTTGTCCATGCAAAGATAGAAGAGTATTGAAACTATTACATGGTCTGTTAGATGAGGAGATCTTGTAGCAGTTTCCACAACTGGAAACTCGAATCGGCTCTGAAAAAGCAAAAGCAACACGTACTATATCCTGACTCTGAAACTTTCGAACTATTGATCAGAAGTCTGGCTTAACTTTCTTGTGGATGACCATTGTAGTACGCGATGATTGTTGGTCAAGTATTGTTGATACAAACAACTCTGTTTTGGGGTTGCTTAGAGAAGTCCTTATTCCTGCATGTTAGTTTTCATTAGCTATAATGTATTGACATAGAATTTTAGCCAAGTACACTGGGCTCTAATGGTTTAAGGTCTAACGGTAAATGCAGGCAGCACAAATGTATATTGAAATACACAGCAACAGTATATTATTATAGTTTATGATGAAGCCGTTGAGGTGCTTTTCCAATTTTTTTCTTCCAGCTCACCTGGGGTTGGGAAAGGGTTAGTGGTTTTCCCATTATCTGCTTGCTTACAATAGTTTGTGCCTTATTTTTTTTTACTGTATTTCGTACATTCTAAGGTGAATATTAAATATTCCATCTTACTGTATTAGTATTGTTAATGAGGCACGTAACTGGCATACTGAGGACACTCAAAGTTATAATGTATCACCGTATGGCACCCTAACTATATTTAATGCGGTAAAGTATCATCAGCGAGAGATGTAGCGTTAATATCATGGGTTCAGGGGCGTATCTAGGGGGTTTCACGGGGCATGTGAATTGTTATGTGCTGCTTCCAGCCTCGCCTCATGACTCCTCGGACGCGTCCCGTGGCGTCCTGGCAAGCCTCCCAACGCCTAGCGCCACGATCGGCCCCGTGGTCTCGGCAGCGCCAAGTGACAAGCGTGCATGTGCCTCTGTCGCCCCACCGAAACTTCTTGCCGGCGTCCAGCGGCTTGTGAGTGCCAACAGCGCCGCGCGCACAAACAATGCCGAGCGCATAGACAATGTCGCATGCACGGACAATGCCGCGCGCACCCATCATGATCCAAGTGCCAAGCGCCCAGCCGCAGGCACACACAAATAGTGTCGCGCGCGCCGACAGCAACGCGCGCGCAGACCCTGATGCTCAAGACAAAGTTGCTGCCATTGGACTTGTTTCTACCTTGTAGAAGTGTAAGTCCTTTCATTGTAAATATAGAGTAGGTTTACTTCATTTTACATTCAGTATGCATCTACAGCTTTTATAGGTCAACTCTTGTAACTTAGATTTATTTTTTTTAAGCATTATTAGGGGGATCAAGCATTCAAACATTCAAGCAAGCAAATATTTCTCTGTACTGTGTCTCTCCCCCTCGACACTGCGTAGCTTTTGTAATAGATTTTATTTCATCAATGCAATCAGCTTTCATTCGTCAATTGCTCTTTTCAGTTCTCTCATATGCTAACGACATTGGTTTTTCCGTACGGCACTGACAATCTAGTCTAGCGTACGGAGGGGACCTCATTTGGCGGACAGCGATCGCACTGACATCGATTGCTTAACCTTACGTCGCCCTTCCATATAACCTCAGGAAGGTGTCGCGTAACAGTTGTTATCAGAGCCTAGGCTCGACATCGGACGAGGGAACGTATTGCCATTACACCATTTCTGACCATGGTGAATTACGGGGATCGGATCACTGTCCTCGAACAGACGGTTGACGTACTACGGCCCATCGTAGATACGATGCCTGATTTAAGAACCAGCCTAGTGCAAAGGTTATACGACTTGGACCGCGAATGCAGCAGGCCGAAAATGACATTGCAAACATCAGTCGGGACTCTGAGGATGACTGTCAAACAGCAGCCGTCGAGGCAGCTGGCATTCATGGCAAATTCGAGGACCTCCAACAGGAGCGTGCTGAGGATTTAGCCCAATATGAACAAGAGGCAGACAGAATCACTGCCATGCAGCAAACCATAGACAACTTGACAGGCCAGCTCAATGTTGTCAATGCTGCCCTTCAAAACCTGCTCAGAGAAGGTGACAACCATATCGGGGGTGCCATGAACATTGCCCCTGTGCCACAAAAGCTGAAAGCCAAAGCCATACAACGAAGCCCGGGATGCTAAAGAAGTGGAAAATTTCATATTCGACATTGAACAATACTTCGATGCCGTCGGACCATTGGAAGAAGCAAAAAAGGTAACAACTGCTGCCATGTATCTTCAGGGCGATGCTAAACTCTGGTGGCGAGTGAAATATGAAGCCATCAGGGCCGGGGAAGACAATCTCCAGACCTGGGCGGAACTGAAGGCAGCCATATGCCTGCAGTTCTTCCCCGAGAATGTGGAATACAATGCACGGAGAAAACTGCGAGAACTCCGCCAAACCAGATCAGTGCGGGATTACGTGCGGGAATTCTCTGCGCTCATGCTAAACATATGAGACATAGGGGACAAATAAAAACTCTTCGCATTCATAGAAGGTTTGAAACCTCATGCCCGTGCAGAGCTGCAACGACAAAGGGTAGATACCCTACCCAGGGCAATCCAAGTTGCAGAATGCCTTGGGGATTACCATTTGGAAACCCTGAAGGATAGGTCCCAGCTGCCTATCCGAGGGGGATACAACGGAAGCCAACCAAGCAATGGTAGCCCTAGCAGAAATGGGGGAGATCGAAGTGCATCCAAACCTAAGACTTCTCATCAAGCAGCAACAGCGCTGCATCAGTCAACAACAATCAGAGAAGAAAGCCCCCTTCAGAATACCGTCATTGCAGCGGGCAACATTGGAACAATGAATGCCCACATGCTCAGATCAACGCTCATCAGACCGTCAAAGATGAGTCAGACAATGACTCAGACGACGCAGAGCAAGTAGGGGCATTCAACGCACTTGTTGGCTCCATCCTATATACCTTAGCGGGAACCAGCACTGGTAACCCTAAGAAGAACGCATGCCCAATCGTCAAGAAACGGAAAGGGAAGGCGGATGAGAGGCCTCCCGCAACAGAAGAGAGGACCCTCATGTTCATTGAAATGAAAGTGAACGGCAGGCCCATTCGAGTAATGATAGACACAGGTGCTACCCATAACTACTTGGCCTCAACTCAGGTATAGCGCCTCGGTCTAGCAGTGCAAAAGTGCAAGGGCCGTGTCAAGGCTATCAACTCAACACCCCAGCCAATGAGTGGAATAGCCAAAGAAGTACCAATGAAGCTTGGTCCATACGAGGGAAGATTCGACCTACGCATAGCTATAGGTCATCGATCTGATAGTGGGATTAGAATTCCTGAGGCAAACCAACACCATACCGGTACCATATGCTGACATGCTCCTGATGATGGGAGACAAAGGGGCCAAACCCCGCATCAATCCATGCAAACCCATAAAGATGGCCGCTGAAAACCTCTCGGCCATGCAATCGATGAAGGGAGTCAAAAGACATGGACCCAAGGTTCCGGCTACCCTCATCATCAAAAATCAGAAATCACATCATCGGCATCAAGCACCTGATGGCGCCCCGCATTGCGTAAAGACTTGCCAACCTTGCCATAAGGACAAGTCGGGTCACCCAGCACAAGTGGGACTCTTGAAGCCGCTACCTGCTCCGCAGAGACCATGGGAAAGCATTTCCCTCAATTTCATCACAGAATTACCCGAGGTCGGAGATCTTGCAACCATCTTGGTTGTGATAGACCGGTTTTCCAAGTATGCCACATTCATGGCAGCCCCACAAAACATATTGGCAGAGGATACAGCTCGACTCTTCTTGCTCATATTGTCAAATATTGGGGTATTCCTAAACACATCATTAGTGACTGCGACTCACGCTTCACTAGCAAATTTTGGACCCATCTCTTTGGGTGCCTCGGATCCATATTGAGCCACAGCTCAAACATTCATCATCAGGCAGATGGCCCAATAGAACGGTTCAATGCCATGCTGGAGGAATATCTCCTCCACTTTGCAACTAGGTTGCAAAAACATTGGGTGAAGCTTTTGGATGCTACTCAACTGTGTTTCAATTCATAAAAGTGCGCTATTACAAATAAAAGCGCTTTTGAAATTGTTACCGGACAGCAACCGCTACTCCCATAAACGGTGAATGCACCAAACAAGCCAACATCGCCTCAAGCTGCCAGTTTCTCGAAGGAATGGGAGCAAACCATGCAGATAGTGCGGAGCTATCTTGTCAAAGCCCAAGACAGGGCAACGAGGCATCAGAACAAAACCTTTGCTTTGTCCAACATCAAGCAGGAGACAAAGTGATGGTAAGAGTCCCAAAGCGGTACTTGTTTGCAGAGAAGACCCATGAACCTCGCTTATTGTAGCAATACATCGGACCCATGTCCATTGAAAGACACATTGGGAAAGCCACATACCAGGTTAACATTCCATCCTGGTGGAAAATCCATCCAGTGTTCCATGTCAGCCACCTCAAATCATTTCGGAAATACATGGAGCATCATTCAGATCATCATCATCACCCCACAAGACAGAGGGGAACATACCTCCCAACCAACGGAAGCCTGACTAATCATCATCATATGCAGGTAAGGCTTCTAGGACGTCGCCAACTCAGGTGGGGGAGAATGTCATGGGCTGCTTTCTAGCCTCGCTCCATGACCCCTTGGACGCGCCCCGTGGCGTCCTAGCAAGCCTCCCAACGCCTAGCGCCACGGTCAGCCCCGTGGTCTCGGCAGCGCCAAGTGACAAGCGCGCATGTGCCTCTGTCGCCCCACCGAAACTCCTTGCCGGCGCCCAGCAACTTGCGACTGCCAACAGCACCGCGCGCACAAACAATGTCGAGCGCACAGATAATGCCGCGCGCACCCATCATGATCCAAGCGCCAGCGCCCAGCCGCAGGCAGACATAAATAGTGTTGCGCGCGCCGACAGCAACGCACGCACAGACCCTGATGCTCAAGACAAAGTTGCTGCCATTGGACTTGTTTCTACCTTGTAGAAGTCTAAGTCCTTTCATTGTAAATATAGAGTAGGTTTACTTCATTTTACATTCAGTATGCATCTACAACTTTTATAGGTCAACTCTTGTAACTTAGGTTTATTTTATTTAAGCATTATTAGGGGGGGATCAAGCAAGCAAACATTTCTCTGTATTGGTGTCTCTCCCCCTCGACACCGTGTAGCTTTTGTAATAGATTTCATTTCATCAATGCAATCAGCTTTCATTCATCAATTGCTCTTTTCAGTTCTCTTAGACGCTCACGATATTGGTTTTCCCGTACGACACTGACAATCTAGTCTAGCGTACGGAGGGGATCTCATTTGGCGGACAGCAACCGCACTGACATTGATTTCTTAGCCTTACGTCGCCCTTCCAAAGAACCTCAGGAAGGCGCTGCGTAACAGAACCCATGCTCTCCTCCCTAAATCATGCATAGTAATGTTATATTTTTTCAAAAATATTTCAATATATATGTGTGCATCCATGCTCGTATATAAAGTATTATATGATGTGATGGTTATTAGGCGTACCTCTCTAGGTTAGGTTGTGATTTCAAATCTTAAGTCAATTCTGTTATTTTTTTTTTCTCTAGAACTAGACGCCCACGGGGGATGGACATGTCTGGTGTCTCTTTTTAGATAGTAATTGAGTACTTTTTTTTTTCTTTCTTTAATTGTTTGGTTTATTCTTTCAAAATTTTCAATATTCAAAATTCCTATTCTTCTTTGTCGTTGTAAAATCTTATATGATTAATAAAATGTGTATTTTAGAACTAGTAACTGTGTATGATGTAGCATATAGTCAATGGGTTCAACTGATTCCAGTATTTTCAACATGGAAAATAGAAATAGATGTAAGAAAATTACTATTTTTAAAGAAAAAAATTAATTTTGAACTAATAATTCCAAAAGTGTAATGAGTGAGCAATAGTAAGAACTAAAGGTTAAACTCGTAAAATTTATATTCTGGATCCACTTCTTCTTAATAGTGCACCCATCCTGCTAATCCTAGATCCGTCTCTGCATGGGTTCACCCGAATCCAATAACTTGGTTCGGACCCAATTAGATGTGTTATAAAGTTCACGAACACAAGTACAGATACGAACCCAATAAAAGGGCTAAGGTAGAATTTCAAACTCAAATTGTTAAAGTTGAAATCGTGGATTTGTAACTATGTATCATCTTCCTTTTCTATATTTTCACTTTTTGGATATTAGTATACAGGATCCTCGTGAATTGTTAAAGGTGGTTTAATAATGATACAATTTTGGAGGTTCTACTTATATTTTAAAATGTTAGAAGATCAAAAAAAAATTTAATCAGGATTATTGTCTTTTTTTTTATAACTAATGTTATTGTTTAACCTGTTGGCATAAAAAACTATAAAATAAAATTGATCACGTGCGCGTGGCTTACACTACGGCCCCGGGAAAAAGAACGAACTCAAACTATAAACGGTTATACCTAACTATTGTTTGAAGGCGGGAGAGTCACATAGAAACAAAATATATAAAGTTGAAAAAGCCGATACAGAGTCCCATAACGAAATAAGCAGAGATCACCGATCAACTTCCACTACTTCCTTTCATTCCGAAGTTTATACTTTACAGGTATCAATCTCTCGCTCTACGATATCTTTTTTTGGTTTTCTGAATCCTTTCTTTTTCCCTTTCATGCCTGTTTCTTGAAGTTCAAGTAACTGAGTGAATTTGCATTGTCGTCAATTTCATTCATCAGAATCACTTGGATATCTTCAAAAAGTTTCAGGTTACAATTTGGCATTTTGTTCTTGCACTTCATTCATTAGAATCAGTTTTCATTAATTGCTTCTGGGAAAATGATTGCTTCTTAAATATGTTAGTACATTTAATTTCAAATTAGCTGGTGATCTTCTTCAAATTTCTATGTTCTGTTTACTGTCAAAGATTTTCTTTTGTCTACTTATGATTTACTAAGTTCTATGTAATTGCTGGCCACTATGTATGTCTTTAAATTTTTCAACTTCAAAATATCTGTTATATATGGCCGCAGCTGAGAATTCTTTTATGTAACAGAGGAGGGTTCTTTTAATTCTTTTCGTCAAGAAAATCAAGAACATAATGTGAATATCTTGTGGATAAATCAAAGTTAATAAAATGAACGAGTGCAAATAATCATCCTTTACTAGTGGAAATAAATAGTTTTTCTACTTTTTTTTTCTTGTATAAAATAGTGCCATAACCCACCCCCAGCTTTGCCCTTTTCCCTTCATTCGATCGGCTGTTAGTTACGGTAAGAAAATGGTTAATTAATTGCTTTCTGATAAAGCATTCTTGAATAAAATCCTTTTCCTTACTCTTTTAAAGGGTGATTATTTTTGTATGGTTTACATAAGTTAAGTTTTCCTGAATATATACAGAGAGAGATATTCACAGAGGCACTGCAGCAACCATGTCTATGAGCGACGAATCCGCGTATGGCGCTGCTGTTTTAATCGATGAATTGATGAATGAAGACAGCGAACTAAGATTGAATTCCATGCGACAACTGTCTACTATTGCACGTGCGCTTGGTGTGGAGAGAACTCGGACAGAGTTCATTCAACATATCGGAGAGAATTTTGATGACGAGGATGATGAGGAAGTTCTTCTTGAAATGGCTGAACAGTTGGGGGTGTTTATTCCATATGTGGGAGGAGTTGAGCATGCTACTGTCTTACTTCCACCGTTGAAAGGTCTTTGTAGTGATGGAGAGAGTCGTGTTAGGGACAAAGCAGTTGAGTCATTGTGCAAAATAGGATCTCAAATGAGGGAACCAGACTTGATCGAATCATTTATTCCACTGCTGAAGGTTAGTACACTTGACATTGTTTCGTGGCAACAAAAATATACTTCTTATAAATCTTTAAGAATTGCTTCTCATTATCTCATATAGTTTAGTATAGTCAAACTGCTGCGGACTTGTTATTCCTTATTTTTGGTTTGTTATGTCTGCTTGTGAAATTATTGAAAAGATGCATTAGATTAAAAGCTAATATGACTTTAAGGATACTTATGTCTCCTATGCTCCATCTTTTTACTGATGAAAAGACTGAATAAAAAAAAATTACTTGGTTTAATATGAGTTAATGCGACATATTAAACCAAGTTAGCGCAACATATATTGTGACCTCATCCACCAAAAAGTGCACAATCGATCATTTGTATATCTTAGAAGATGTCCATTCCATGGTATCATAGATTGATGGGGATAGAATTAAAGGAATTTAAATTAACTATGTATGTGGACAGAAGTTCTCCTTAAGCTAATTCTTCTTAGGTTGCTTCTTTTTATTATGCTAGCAGCCTTTGTTCATCCTTTTAGTAATTAGTTTGTAAGTTAATGTGGTGATCTCTATGTGTGATCCTTCTTTTCCTGGTTTTGCCTAATCAGAGCCTGGCTGATAAGGAGTGGACTGCTCAAATTTCTTCATGCGGATTATTTCACATTGCTTACCCGAACGCCCCAGAGCCTTTAAGAAAGGAACTAAGAACTCTATACAACCAACTTTGCCACGATGACACACCTTTGGTAAGGAAAGCAGCTGCAAAAAATCTTGGAAAGTTTGCTGAGACTGTTGAGCAACCCTATCTGATGAATGACATCATGCCAATGTTCAAGTATCTGAGTCAGGACGGTATGGTGTTCTCAATATTTCTTTTGCCTTCTGAAAGTAGTTTTTATTTATTTATTGGTCTCAAATTTCTTTTTGGTTCTGCTTGGCTTTGATTCTTTTATACCAAGTGTACTTCAATTTGACTGAGAGAATTCTTATGTAAGGCATATTTCATATTGGCTCTCCTTAGATCAGAAAATTGGTACTAGCAGTTGGCCTACATCAGTCATCTTTCAATTGACTTGTAAGATTGGAGGATAAGATAAAATGAAGGTTAAAGGAAAGAACATCTGCGATTGGGATGTTGCTGTAACCCTCTTTCTAAAGTTAATTAGAATCTTTTGTTAAGAGTAAATTGCATGTAATTTATCTCTTCATCCTCACCCTAGTCAAGGCATAGAATTTATCTCTTCATCCTCACCCTATTCTAGGTCAGACAAGCATAAAGAGCATATTGATGCAAGTTTTGGATTGCAATTTTTCTTTCGGAAAGAGGAGTGATCTTCAAGGTAGCTTTGAATTATTGTGGAAAGAAGTACCAAAAAGTCTGATCAACTTTTATGTGCTGATGACAAGCATTACTTGTTCTATTTAAGATTTACTATCATGTCGGAAAGTGTGCTAGTAGTCAATAGTTGGCACTATCTCAGTATTGATCTAAATTTGGTTTATTCAATTCAAATCATTGTGACTAAGCTGGGTGTTTATTCTATTCAGATCAAGATTCTGTCCGTTTATTGGCTGTCAAGAATTGTGCAGCTTTAGGGAAGCTATTGGCGCCACAAGTTTGTCTAGCAGAGATTCTCCCTGTCATAATTAGTTTAGCACAGGTTCAATTAAACTAAATATCTGCAACATGACTTTTTACCAACTTGTCGTTATATGTATGTACTATATTTTATTGATTTTGCATATAAATGAGTATAGTGTTTTCCTTTGATCCAACACTAATTTGCTCTATCAGTTTACAGTTGGATACTGGCGGCCAGAACATATTTTAATGACCTGCTTATCTGCATTAACAGGATGGTTCTTGGCAAGTTCGTTACACGGTTGCAGATCAACTTTATGAACTATGTGAGACAGTTGGACCAGATGCTACCAGGTATTTAGTTATTTGTGAACTGAAATGCTGTTAAGATCATTTCCCCAATCTTTTCCTTTTATACTTTTTAGTTCTCTCTCTCTTTTTGTTTTAACTTTTAGTCAAGTGCCCTCTGTCCAAAACTAACTTATGAGAGTTGTGAAATTTGGAAGGACGGAGATGGTCCCTGCATATGTTCGTCTGCTTCGTGATAATGAAACTGAAGTCCGCAGAGCTGCAGCTGGTAAAGTCACCAAGTTTTTCCAGATTATGAGCCCTGAGCTTCCAGTCCAGCATATCTTTCCTTGTGTCAAGGTTTAAATCTTATGGTGCTCGTTTCATCTTTTGCTATATTATCATGCTCTATATCTTGGTCTTTTCAGTTTGTATGCTGTCTCATTATTTCCTTTCCTTGGACTGTCTATTACTCGTTCAAAGGATCTTTATAATTTGTTATAAGAGTTACATTTTTTTGTATCAGGAACTATCATCAGATCCATCCCAGGAGGTTCGTTTTGCTTTGGCTTCAGATATTATGGGACTGGCTCCTATTTTAGGAAAGGTATAAACCCTTGCCAATATTAGTCTATAGTTTCTCAATACCACAGTACATGTGCACTAAGAACTATCATCGAATTTTTTTCTGATTGTTGTCCTGGTGTAACATGTTCTTTCCCATGGTGGTTCAGTATAAACATAAATGATGTCTGCTTCGTTCTTTTTTCTTTTGTTTTTAGAAAACCTTTTGCTTACCTTTTCTCCATATGACTCTCTAGTTATGTTAATGTGTCTCAATATGGTTTTCTGATCAAGAAAATTGTCCTCCTAATATGCTTTAGTATGTCGCTCGATAAAGCATCACATTCTGCTGTGACTCTTGTACTTATTTCAGTTCTCCCAGTCTCTTGAAAATCAGCTGTCAGTTTTGTTGGAAAGAGTTATAAATTTCTCTGTGATCAGATTTCAGCAGCTTATGCTAGAGAATGATTTCGTAGGTCTCACGGCCTGTGTGGCTTTTAGCTTGTCTTTGATGACCTTGAATTGTGTAGCATATATATTTCTTTTTTTTTGAGCTGCGTGAGAAACAATTCGTGAATATAGTCCTAACTTGCTTTGGGAAAGTCTGAGTGTCAAATCATATCGCGAAGAGGAACTTATTGTTTCTGTACTTCTTATTGCAGGATCAAACTGTTGAGCAGCTTCTCCCAATATTCCTCTCTCTTCTAAAGGATGAGTCCACTCAAATTCGTGTGAACATTATTAGTAAGACTGAGCAAATGAACCAGGTTAGCCATCTATAATCTGTACCCATGCTACTTTGTACGGTCTGAATCTCACTACCTATACCCTTTCTTTTTTTTTTTTTTTTCTCTTACAGGTGATTGGAATTGATCTGCTTTCCCAATCACTGCTGTCAGTTATTGACGAACTTTCAGAGGCTAAACACTGGAGAGTTCGGGTTGCATTAATTAACTTCATCCCTCTATTGGCCAGTCAGCTTGGTCTTGGCTTTTACAATGGCAAAATTGGTGCTTTTTGCATGCAATGGTTGACAGATAAGGTATTCCTGAAGCTCTCTTTTTCTAATTAGGTCTATTGCTGATTTAGATGGCAAACATCTGTGAAGAATAAACTTTCTTGTTTACGACTTGTTTGGTGAAAGAGTCGTGGTCTGTAGTTTAGTTGGGATAATGTTGTTTTTACATGTTTCTTATTGTTTTTCAACTTGCAGGTTCACCAAGTTCGAGTTGCAGCAGCTAATAATCTTAAGCTCCTCGCAGAAAAATTTGGTCCAGAATGGGCATCAGAGCATATAATTCCACAGGTTTTCTAGTCATTTACTGCAGATTTTTCGCTTGTTGCTGATGCAATAATTTAGCAGTCAATATTAGCAATCTTGTCTACTTCATATTCCAGGCCTTTTGTGTCATTTGACAACTTGACTAACACTTCTTTACAGGTTTTGGACATGGTTAATAACCGAAATTATCTGTATCGGATAACCATACTTCGCACACTTTCTTTTCTTGCCCCTGTAATGGGCTCAGAGATTACTACTTCCACATTTTTGCCAGTTATACTTGCTGCTTCAACAGACAGGTTAACTATCAATTTCTTCATGCTTCAATCCTATTCATTCAAGATACTTGTTAAGGCTCGGCTCTAACACTTGCATATTCCAGGGTACCTAATGTCAGGTTCAATGTGGCAAAGGTGTTGGGATATCTTGCTTCTGTAGTTGATCAATCTGTAAGTGAGGACGTAGTTCTACCATTGCCTGCAAACATATATGTCTGTATGAACTTCTGACACAACATTCCACTGATATGAACATTGCTCTTTGCAGGTTGTGGAAGAAAGAATTCGGCCTTGTTTGAATAAATTCAATGAGGACGAGGATGTTGATGTTAGGTTTTTTGCCAACAAAGCCCTACAGGCAATCTATCAGTGATATAATGTCTAGTTAAGTCAGTTTGATACGTTGAAAATAGTAGTTTTCTCCTTGTTGATACTGAATACTGAAGATAAAGGTGAATGGCGAGGAAACAAGAGAGCTTTTATAGTCTAAATGTAGATATCAGATATTGCATTCTCTTGCCATTTTGTAGGCATCAGAATAGAAAATCTCTTGAACTGCCAGACGAGTATGTACTATTTTGCAAATGTAGTGTATATACTGACAAGCAACAACTTTTGGTTAGCTATGTTTTGGTGATTCCTGATTTCTTGGCTTGATGTCGAGTGTAAAATGCGTTTATGGAGTCTTCTTTCTGCCTGATTCATTCTGCATTTCTAAAATTCTACATCAGATATTAGAACTTAAAGCCAGTGACAATATGAGTACTGAGTGAACTTAGTGGATTACTAATGAGTCCAACATTGGATGATAGAATTAAGCTTGTTTTGGATAGGTTCAGTACTTCACTGCGCGTTGTTGGCTTGGCTGCCAAGTGCAAAATTTGTTTTGAAATGACGATGCCAATAACCACTGGTCTGAAGTTTCTTTCTTTATGTTGGTTTTCAGTAAAAGAAATAGATGAATCCATAGTGATTGCGTTTTGATACTTGTTAATTTGTCTCATTTTAATATGTTATTGTTGTACTAATTTCCTGAAAAATAGCAGTTTACTCAATTTAAACCATTTTTTACTCTCTTGTATGTGCAACCAAACATTAGATCACTGCTTAAAGTAGCAAAGCAAACTAAACTACCTGTCATAAAATTTTAGACACAAGCTAAGGCTAGTTTCCAGATAGCAAAAAGAAATTTCATTCTTCCGTCCGTGAAGTGCATATGTTACCTTTGCAAAACTTTCCAAAAAGGGACAAAATAGAAAAAAGTGGGCTCGAAAAAGGCTATTTTGAGAAAATTAGCTGTAAATTAGTGATACAAAATAAAATAAAATAATAATATGATAAAAATGTAAAAAATGGGTAACAATTATTCATATATGTATAGATTTTAACTTAAATATATATAAAAATAATTTTTACATAATGGGGGTCACGGTGTAAAAAATTCTTTAAGTTAAAGTAATATTTAAATAATAGCACATTCAACGCGGTAAATAAGGTAGACGCGTACTGGTTAGTCGGTACAAATGTAAAAACTATATAGGGTTGAGTGGGCCATATACTTAACAAGTCTCGAGTCTTGACCCCCCCAAGATTTGAGTCGAATTCGCTCTCTGGGACCAGTAGGGGTCAGGCCAACAACAGCGAAACAAAACAATTGAGGTGTTCAACGTTCTTCTTCTTGTTCAAGATTTTGACTGAAAAATTGACAACTTCAAATCAGACGATTCCAATGTATCAACCATTATCAGATCGGAGTTAATGCATAATCTTGAACATTTTCTCATCTGAAGGAGAAAGGCATTGGGATCCGTTTAATGGCTCGGATCTTCGAGTACTTCGTAGTATGTGGAATCGGGCCAGAGATTCGGACCTTAGATGGGAACAGAGGGTACCATGGCTCAGGAACTATGTATTTGCCTTCTCTTCTTGATCAGTACCCTCCTTCCAATCACACTCTCTACCCTCCCCCTCCCCCTCAACTCCCTACTGTAAGTACTCCATTCCCCCTACTTTGAATTTAATGTTTAGGATGCTTATTTTTTGCAGTACAAGTCATTTTTTGCATTATTTGGAATGCAGTGTGTTCTACCTGCTGGAGTGGAATTCTACGGGTCGGGTTTTGATTCAAATGATCCATCTACTTTTCCCAGGAGTTATCCTATTGTTTTGACTGGTAAGCTACTAGCTTTCATATAGTATCTTCACTTGATTTTTTGGATGCCATTGACTGTATAAAAATCCCTTCAACATACTTATACTTGGTTTGGTTAGCACGTTTGTACTTTCCTGTATGGGGGTTTGCAGCTTTATTGTTGATCTTCTGATAAAACGTTATGTCCTTGTTGCACCCAAGGGTATGGCCTAGTGGGAGGAGAACCACAGAGCCTTAGGTTCAAATTACAGCGGAGTAAAAATATACTAGGTTATTTCTTCCCATCTGTCTAAGCCTGGTGGACAGATTTTTCTGGTACTTGTGCTGGTGGAAGTTAACAGATACTGGTGGAATACTCGAGGTGTGCACAAGCTGGCTCACAACCATCTTCATAACAAAAGTTTTGTCCTTATGAATAATGAAAGTGATTTAGTTCAACTATTGTTTTAAGGTCATCTTATTGAAAGGAAGACTAGTCTCTTTTTCTTTGCCTTCTGCTGTTGTCAGTTTAGTCTTTCCGCTTTCTTTCTTTTATTGGGTTGTGAGTTGTGACTAGTGAGTGATGCTGGTTACAGAGGGTGATGGGTCAAAGATTTATGTCAGCTGCATCGCATTTCGGGATCCTGTTTGCGAGGATATTGCTGAAGCTTACCGCATTCCTGCAAATTCATATGCTGACAAATGCATCTGTCTTGTCTCACGTTCTCCCAGTTTTGGAATCCTTCGAGATGCACTGGAGGAGATTTTTGTGCTTTGTTTTTCCTCCTCTGGAAGCAGGTATGGATTAGAAAGCTTTGCTGGTTATGATATAATCAGTAATTGACACATATATTGCACATTGATTATTAATGATGAAAATGTTACCTTATATTTAGGTCTCCCAGTGAGTCAGCAATCTGTTTCTTATGAATGGAGAATAAGCTGGCCTTAAGATTATTTTTCACCTTTTTAGCCTAGGGTCTATCGGAAACAGTCTCTCTGCCCTTCCAGGATAGGGGTAAGGCTGCGTACATCCTACCCTCCCAGACCCCACTTGTGGGATTATATTGGGGGGTGGTTGTTGTTGTGGTTGTTGTTGTTGTATTCCCACCTTAAACTAGGGAAACATCTTCTCTGTTCTCCCTGAGTAACCAGTTCCCGATCTTAGCAGCTTGAGAGTAGTCTGAATCACTTTCCTATCTTCAATACCTCAATTTTTCCACCGTGATACCAGTATAAAGACTGACAGGAAAGGTTACCGGTAAAACAAGTGTTAATTGCTCCAATAACTTATGGTCGGGTCAGATATGAATTGCGATAAAAAAATTGTTCCTCTTTTTGTGGCGATAATATACAACTTTCTAGCATGTCAAGCCAAAGGGGTGAAAGTGTTTCTTTAGGAAATCTTCTACTGCTTCTTGAGGTTACAATTTAAAGAGAAGATCAGAAGTCCGTATTTACCCTATGCTTGTCAACTAGAGGAAGGAAGGAAAGGAAGGGGATTGGGAAAACTTTCTCTACCTCCTTTGGTTTCACACCTGAAAGAGGAAGTGAAGCGGAGAAAGTGCAAAATAGTTTTTTTCTTGGGTCCACCTATTTTCCTCCCCCTTTTCTCCTACTTTCCTGGCTTGTTCTTTTCCCTTCCCAGTTATGAATCAAGGATTGTATTTTTCCTTTTCTTGCATGTGCAAAAACACATGATTTAGAATAGTAAATATATAGCTTCTGAGTCATACCCGACTCCAGTAAATATCTGGTTAATAATGAAAAGTTGTTTTTTTGCATTTTGTTTCATCCTAATTTTAAGATTTTATACTTCAAATGAAAGCGGAATTTCCATTTTATCATCCTGTGCACTAATGTTGTCAGCTCTGCAAACATTTCAGCAAGCCATTGTGGGATGTTATAGCATATTCAGTCTCCAATGTACCTTTGCCTACACCTGGAAAGGATAGGGTGCTATTTGCTATTGAGAACAGCCTGCTCTCTGTTGAAGTTCCACCAAAGGAGGGCCTTCCTCATGCCGATGTATGTTTATGAGCATTTGTCTTCTTGAGAGTTTCGCCTGTTAAGGTGTCTCACTCGACGGTTGATTCAAATTCAATAAAGGATTGACTATGTTTCGCTTGATGACAGATATCATTTCAGCCTTTGCTTCAGTGTTTGGATGTGGACAATGTAATCCAATTATTTACAGCTGTTTTGCTTGAGAGAAGGATTTTGCTTCGATCGAACATGTATTTCCTAATTGCTCTTTAGCTCTTGGAAAAAACATAAGTAAATTTGTTTAATTTCTTCTATTTTATATAGTGCTGTTGGTATCCTCTCCTGTTTCTTGTGCATAACTTACATTTTAATGACGTGTGCACTGAAGCCTCGAGTTTGGTTCTATCTTAGCAGCTTAAAGAATTAGACACCCAGCTCTTTGCTAGCTTTTTGGTGCAACATGGCCTTGGTAGCTGTAGATTCCATGTTATGATGGGGGGTTTGTACACTTTGTAATTTTTAACGCACTGTCATAGTGCTGTTATACCAATTATAAAATGTGATTACTTATGTGAAAAAGAATTAGATAGTCAGCTCTAATTCTGACACAGTTCTTTCTATTGATACATACTGATGTGAGAATTGTTATGTCTTGTGCCTGGAAAGGGCATAATCATTGATATTAGCAAAGCCTACTTCATATAACTTGCAGTTGTTTATTCTGTTGATTGAGCAGTATCTTTTAACAACTTTATATTGAAAATGTTGGTAATGTGACGAATGGAAAAAGATTAATAACACTATGAATTGTTAATTCTGGCGTTCCCGAAAAATGAAGCAGGCTTATAACTTGTTTCTATAAACTTATTAAGAAAATGTAATTGTGTGTGCAATAAAGCTGAAAACTTTTGGAGCAGGAAAGCAGAGCTCATGTATTTCTTAAATGCTTTTGGAGATGCAAAGTGTTATATGCTGCAATAAACTTCCTATATTTTAGATTCTATGTCCTTAGTCCTCAATTTTTTTTGCGCTAAAAAACCCCTTAATTGGTTACTTTAGGTGCTTCAAAATAGTTGTTATTGGATTCAACTTTCTTTCAGCTTCTCTGTTTAGTGGTCTTTTCAGTTCTGGCTTTTAAGGTTTTGCAAATACTCGCAAGCAATTAACCTTGTGTAGCTGATTGTATACTGTTGGGATTCATGTTTCCTAATTTCTAATTAACTGATTTTGCAGGTATTCTCTGTTAACACTTGTATCAGAAGCCATATGCCATTTAATTTATCCATTTCGGTGGCAGGTGAGCTTTTACTGGTTTATTGAATATTTTTGGGATCTATGGCTTGTGATTCCATTTTCAATTTACACACACACACACACACACACATATATATGTTCCCATGTGCATTTTCTCAATTTATATGTGTATATGTATGTATTTATGTATGTCAATACGTATGTCTGTCTGTCAATACGTATGTATGTATATTTACTATGCCCTATGCTACAGGGGTTTTGTTATGTTTTGAGGTTTCCATGGACTGTCTTCTGATTTGCTGATGTTTGTTGTGCTGAAGCATGTCTACATTCCATTGCTGTTTTTCAGTGGAGTAGACTATATTGATGCTCCTACGCCTTACATGATGGGCCTTCACTCTGGCGTGGATACATATGGGCTTACAATGGATGGTGTAAGTTCACATAATGCTTATAAGCTATCTTAGACACTTAACTCTCCTTACTTTTTTCATTTAATAATGAGATCACTTGAGTTATCATTTTTTAGATTAAACGGTCAGTGAAGATGATATATGGTGCTTCATGTGCTACCTATTTTCTTGATAGTAAAATAATTCTATTAATGAACCAGCACCAAGAAAGTGCTACCTGTATTTACTTTCATATAAAAATGGTATTGTTCTTCGATGTTTTTTGTTTCATTTTTAAGCAAAAGAGGAAGTGTCTCATGAGATTTTTTAAGGTCTGGTGTAGAAATCTCTGCAGGAATGTCTGCTTGGATAGTTCATTTAAAAAAAATATCTGCTTAGATAGAAATGGTAGTTTGATATGAATTTATTGCACATGAATATGTGAGACATTGTCAGGATAATTATAGATTAACTTTGTGGTGTAGTGTGAATCCAGCTAGTTTCCAGGCTGGATTTACTTTACTAAAGTTTTGCTTGGGCTCAGATATGCCAAGCCCGAGCCAGTATGAGCAAGGTTGAAGCAGATCCAAGCTTTATAGGTACTAGGTAGAAATTATTGCTCAGTAAATTCTAAACGACTTTCTTCTAACAAACTCCTAAACTCACTTGTCTTGTTATTAGGTTGTATTTCTCTGTGTGGTAGGGTAGGTATTTTTGGCATTTCATCAGTGTTATAGAATGAAGAAATTTTGTGCTCCTTCTTGATTTTGATGGCGCAGTATAAAGGCCGTTTCTAGAATAACTTTTGATGTCACCTGTTGGTTTGTCATGATGCTGATTACTGTTATCACTTATCACAACTTTTGTACTCATGCTTTTTGGAGCTCCATCTTTAGCTTCTTACTGGATTAACTTGATCTCGGGCTTTGTCTTGTTGTAGTTACACACATAAGTTCTTCAAGCATTGACAAAATCTTTCTTAAAAGAGGAAAAAACGTTGACAACATATCTGAAAAACTAGTAGTTTCATTCTGCTGATCTATGCTGAAGTGTTCACAAAGAGAATTTGAGTGGTTTCTGCATGTGCCCTTTCTCAAAGACATATACGGTGAGTATCAGGTCCAGACCACACATCTAGTTCCCTCGAGGGTGATTCCAAAATGTGATACCCTTATCTTGGCGGGGAACTACGCTTAAAAGAGTCACTAAGAGCTCTGTGGATCTACGCACCACAGTAGACTTTATAATATAGGAGAAACAGATATGATGGATTTTAGATTGGACTCTTCCTCTAGAGATATATACACTGGAAACATAATCAATCTGATTATTACTGATAGAAATTATTAGCGACACCAGCTAATCTAGCCTTGAAGCCACTTTAGTAGGTTGTTAAAGTCAATTGTGTTATTCCTTCTTTTTGGCATATACTTCTTATATACGGGTAATTTGTGCCCTTTATTAATAAAATTTCAGTACTTTATCAGGAAAAAGAATTCTAAGTGCATTATCTTTCTTTAAAGGTGAATGATGCATGTGCTATAAGTGGTTAAATAAGAGTTCAAGTAGCAAAGGTTGAGGGACTTGTGATTTAGGTCATAGGTTTGAGTCCTGTGCCATACGAACTAAGCCTGGTTTTTAAGTGGAGAAGAGTAGAGGGGCGGGCTCTTTTACCCGAGTTTTCAAGGCTGCGGTTGGTCCTTAGGTTTGGCCCCATACTGATTTCTCGGCCATTAAAAAGGGTGTACTTTCTTTTCAAAAAGATGAAGGTGTACTTAATAAACAGTGGTGAATTAGAGTCTGCTTCAGTATCATGTTGAATCTTGCAGCTGCATGAGTGCTTCTTACTTAATTTACCATTTATCCAACCTTTTGATTTGTGGTTCTTTTGATGTTTTAGGTAGTTATTGTGGACCTTGAGCATAATCGCATTACCACAACTGAGGAGATTCCTCCCATACCAGAGCCAGAATATAGTTCACTGCGTGGTGAGATTATGAAGTTGTTATATCCAAATGTTGTTGGAATAGACCAAATGAAGGCTACTAGAGGAAATGTCTCAGATCAGTACCCACGAGGTGGCAACAGACCATGGGGACAAGAACACGACCTCCAAATTAGGTGATTCTTATGTGCCGTTTTACAATTTCTGTGGTTGCTTTTGTTTGTCTCTCAAGGAGGATACTTGAAATTGCTATGTTACGGTTTCATATAAAACTAACATATTAAGCCCCTATTTTTTGTTTCATTGCAGATTTACATTCTTAAAGTTCTTTGCATCAATACTTAGTGGCTACCGCAATTTCATAGTAAGAAGACTATACTCCTAACTGATTGATATATGTGAAGGTACAACTGAAAATAACATTTGACATCGCTTTATTTCAGGAAAATACTGCAACACAGGTCTTCAACTCTCAGGCATTTCTGAAGAAGCGCTCTCGGTCAACAAACCAGCCACTTGATCCAATGGTAATGTTGAAGTACCCATCTTGTGTTTGTAGACATACAGATTATTTAACTTGCTTGTAGTATAGATACCTGGTCCTTAATAAGATATACAGGTATCAACATATCAAAGAGGGCCTGCCAGAATGTTGGATGGATTTTCTGACGATAATATTTATTTGTGGTTCCTATACATACACACACACGCATATGCATATATATATATATATATATATATATATTTGATGGGATTCGGTTTATTTTAGTTGCAAATCACATAAGATTGAATATGCATTACAATTTCATCAAGACATTGAAGGCCAATATTTTGATGAGATAGGGAAGACTTAGCTTAGGACTGAGAAGTAAGGAGACTCCAACGTTCATTTTCTTTTTGTTTGTAAGCCTATTGGTTTGATATTAGTAAGGATGAACATGACGAGGTTGTCGAAGCTCGACCTGTAATGAAAAAGTTTTATCCTCACCCACCTGCTTTAAATCTTATATATCTGTATGTTACACACACACATACACACATACACCTATACTTCCACGTGGTTTCTGTATGGTTATTGCTTTTAGTGTCACCAAATTCATTATTTTATTCTTTTTGTATTTTGCCAACAGATAAGTCAGTTTTTAGATTCCCAGGGTTTCTTGGATTATTTGGAGAGAGGTCTTGGTTCTGATGAAAACAATAATAATCTCCTAGATAAGTTGCAAGATGCAATTGGCAGGGGTCAAAATCCTCTTTCAGTTCTTCCTTCACTTATGGAAGAGGCAGAGATCATAACTATATCTGATCCTGGTGTGGGAATTTCAGGTATCCTTTCTTACTATCGTGTGTGGCTGAATTATCTCTGATGGACATATGATTGTTAGGATGGATACACCACTGATTTAAATTCTCCTTTCCTCCAAAAAATTAGGATCAGGTGCCAAATACTGTTATGACAGGTTTCCTGCAAATGTCAGAACAGAAGAGCAGGAGGAAAAGAGGAAGCAGATTCTAGCAGCAGCAAGTGGAGCGCTTGAATATTCTGGAAGGCATACTCCTAGGTATGTCTTATGTTTTGTGCGGGGATTTCTCTGGATGTTGTTATAATTTTGCTTTTTAAAGTTAAAACTAATATTCTCTCCATTACATCAGTTCACTTTCAGTACTTGCTGGTAACGATTCAAAGGCCGAAAGTCTAAGCCCCAGAGAGCGAGCTGTATGTTTCCTATATTTTGCTTGTGATTTCTGTGATTTGCTATTTCGTGTCTCTCAACCCAGTTGGTTTTTTTTCTCTTCCTCACAGGCGGAGAGAGAACGTATGGTTTTGGACATAAAAGTTAAGCTTCAGGTGAAGTATTTTGTTAACCTTAAATCCTCCAAACCTTTTCTATAAGATGCTTCCTTCTATAGTATTCTTTCTCTTTTGCTGTACAGTATATCTGTATCAGATTCGTTTAACATGAAGATTGCAGAAGCACTACCAGTAAGGGGTAGTTTAGAATTTAATATTTTTCCTCATGCTTTGAGCTCATCTTTCCTGATAATTTTGCCTTGCCTTTCCTTTAATATTACTTCCATCTTGACTTGTTCCACATGGATCGGATCTTCATAAAAGTTGAAGCTATTGACTTCTGTGTTTTTATCCTTAAATTCCTTATTCTGTTTTTACTATAAAGTTGGATCATGAAACAAAAGGAGTGGGGTAAG
The DNA here is from genome assembly GCA_002018475.1 of Nicotiana obtusifolia. NCBI lineage: Eukaryota > Viridiplantae > Streptophyta > Magnoliopsida > Solanales > Solanaceae > Nicotiana > Nicotiana obtusifolia. Next base: position 37,378 of record MCJB01015053.1, read on the forward strand.
GAAGATAGTGGCATGTCTATTTAGTTTCCGTGACAAGTAATTATGCGTCTTTTAATGTTGTTTTATAGGATTTGATGAAAATGATATCTGTTTTTTTGTTTTCCAAAACTCGAAGAGTGGAAAAGGCTGGTTTGTAAGCTGTGTTGTTCATTTCTTTGCACTCATGTTGTCTGTTTCGTTATTTCTTTCAAATCCGGCTGTCTTGCTCCTTGCTTTTCACTTTGTTACATATGAAGGGAAATAGTTCAAGCCCCTTTTTCCTGCCTGCGCCTCTCCATTTTCTTGGGTAGATAATCAGTGCCCTTTCATTTAGACAGTGACTAGTTTTGTTATAATAAGTTAATATTAAGAGAACTGAAGGAGTGAAAGCTACATGACTGTAAGTATGTACCCATCCGATTGTTACGGCATGACTGTAAGTTTGTACCCATCCTATTGTTGCGGCATGTACATATAGCTGATATTAACCAGAGTAATAGTGAACAGCAAACAATCATATAGAGAGCTTTTTGAGTTCCTATTATCTTTCATACACAGATTCTTCCTGAACTCGTGATGTAGTGTATTGGTGTTCGTCCACTTATCCTCCACTAGAGATAAAGGTTTGTATAAAATAAGTACAGAATAAATATTATCAAAAAGGTTTTAAAAAAAAGGAATTGAAGCTGTCCTGCCCCCAGGCCTTTGGTTCAACAGCAAAAGGTAATAAGTGGAAGGTGCACTTCACAAGTTCAAAACCTGGTTTTTGCACCAAGTCTATTGACTTAAGTGGAGATGGGTCGAGTTTCAATGTTGAAACAGCTAATTTCCTGGTAATTCAAAACAGAAAAAGAAATTAAAGCTGTGCTATTAAGTCCACTTATATTAGAGCTCCCTCTTCACGTTAAAACTAGGTGTTGCATGTGATACGGTTTGTTTGCTTCCAAATAGTATGTAAATTAGATATGAAAATAATGCACTAGGGATATACGTCCCTGGCTTGGCTTTAAATTGCATGATCTTTTGTTAGATTCAGTACTTTGAAAAGCTTATTTGACTAGTAAAAATATGCAGTTGTTAGCCAACGATACAACAGCTTAAGGCAGGTGATGCTACATTTATTATTTGACAAGGTGGGTGAAGTCTATACATTCTTCTGGAGAGACCAAATACTCATGGTCGTCACATAACTTTGATCATATTGCGTGGTTTCTGGATTTCGTAGGAGTTGCAACTTGCAAATAGTAGTGTTATTTATTCTTTTATTTTACATAGCATTTTCCTAATAAATGATGCTATCTGAACTTTCTAGTATTTGTAGCTTCTCTAGTTTCCTAATGGTCTTTTAATGCTTCTCAAAATATTTCGAGTTTCCAATCGATGAATACTTAGGTTGTCCTCTTTTTTTTGAGAAAGGTAACAGTGGTATTATAAATCTCCAGCACAAAGACTGCTAAGAACAATATTTGGAGTTCAAAAAGCAAAGAAAAAGTAATCCTTAATCTTCTTACACGGATTCAATAATGTCTAATAAAGATTCTGCCTCTTCAATGATATCTTATTTACACCAAAAATAAAGTAAAAGAAGACATTTCATCTTGATTTTCTGATTTGGCTGCTACTTTCTTCAAAGCATCTTGAGTTCCTTTCCTTCCAAATTGTCCACCAATTACAAGCAGGTACTGTTCTCCACCATGTTTCTGCTTTTAGCAGTATCTCCCATGGTGTTCCAACAAGCCATCAATTCTCCAGTAAACTTTGGCAAAACTCTTTTTTCAAATGCCAACAAGTTAAACGAGCGGTTAATGTTCTTAATTTCTTATACCTTATAGAAAAATGTTCTTAATTTCTTACTAGCCAATTCTTCTAGTTTGACAATGCAACCTTAAAATCCATTTAGTTTCCAGTAGATGGATAGTGTGTATCTACCCTATTTATCTCTTAATTTTCTGGGCACCCAAGGCAAGGAAGTGTGCTTGAACAACTTTTGAGTCTTTGGTTCTAGTTGACTTTCTGTCTGGTGCAACAAAAATTTGCACCAACTTTACATGGGGAATTTATTGGCTTTTAAAAAAGCTCTCTTGTAAGGTAATACAGTTGATTATCATATTTAGCTTTCTTGCCAATTTTTCCCCCCGATTCCGATGCCCGAAAAGGATCTAGGTATCTTTTGTCTGCTCTGTACATGTGCCTTGACTCCTGTGGCCCTGTGGATGCCTCTTACTTTATTGATGAAAGAAAAGAAACTTCTCAGATAGACCTTTGAATCCATATCTGCATTTGCTTTTCCTTTACGCAGGGATTGTGGGTACGCCTTGTGAATTTGGGACAAACTGATGATCCTCTTTCCTCCTTTGAATATGGAACCATCCTTGGTATTTTTCAATAATATCCTAGAATTATTGGCTTTTATGGTTAATGCTGGTATCACCTATATCCTACTGTCCTAGCAAAAGAACTGGACAATTGGTTGAAATTCTTTTTTCTTCTTATCAGCATTGATTGAGTCAGATGCAGAAGGAATTGGTGGTAGTGGTTTCGTTGAATGTATAAGAGAGCACATTCATTCAGTACGTAGCTTCAAATAAGCATTGTTATGTAATCAGTTGGCTTGTTTTGTGCACTGACTCCTGCCTGCCTCTCCACACATTCATAGGGTTTGAACTGTCAATTGTCAGAGGAGCAGTTTATTGCAGTCAAAGAACTGGTAAAGTGACACTTTAACTGCATGTTATTCATTTGATTGAACTTATTGAGCCCCCCC
>MCJB01015053.1:40140-52478 GCA_002018475.1 Nicotiana obtusifolia
CACACACACATACCAAAAAAAGGGGAGAAGAAAGCAAAAGAGCTTTGCTGACTACTCCGTCTGGGAAAATCATCAGCATACTTTGATGACAAAATAACCAAGAGCTCAACAGGAGCATTCGTGATTTCATGGACTCAACTTGTCTAAAATATACTCTTTCATATAACTGCAGCTGAAAACAGCAATTAGTCGTGCTACATCTAGGAATGACATGGCAACCGTCAGAGATGCCCTGGAAGTATCTGCAGAAATGTACAAGAAGGACATGAACAATGTCTCAGACTATGTTCAGCGACATCTTCGTTCTCTTTCTATCTGGGAGGAGCTACGGTGTGTTTCTGTCACCTAATACATCATAAGTTGATGTCTCAAAAAATACGTCATAAGTTGATTTCTGTTATTCTGGTGTCGTGTTAAATTAGTCGGAACAATTAAGGTAACAATAAGATCATACATTTCAATATATGACCAATCAAAGTCCACTTGGGATTTTGTCTTGTGGTGAGAGTGTGACGTGCGTTGTGTGGGTTGGGTGCTGTCACGGGTTTGAACCCTGTCTCTAACAAAAGCCTGATATTTATGTGGAGAAGTTGGAAGTTCTTAAAAAGTATGAAAAGCTGGAGGATTTGTACCATCATTCCGGTGTGGTTGCATTCTGTTCAACTGCCCAATGACTTTATTTCTCGTCAAAGTATTCTTTCTGGAATTTACCCCTACAAAAGTGTTTGAATTCCAAGCTCTTTCCTTCATATTTTCTTTAGGATATTCAGCTTAAAATTTATTTCAATTATCGCAACTAGCTTTTATTGATTGGATTTAAAATTTAGCTTCCATATGTTTCTCCAAACTAATAACTGAGATTTTGAGCTATTAAACCTATCACAATGGTTAAAGGGAGAACTTTGTCCTTTTTCCTAGTAATCACTATGCCTCAGCCACAAGGGTGTCTTTATGGATTGTGTGCTGGTAATTATGTATAACTAAGAGGAGGTTCATATATTCTTTGATTATCTTTCAAAGTTTTTTATCTTGCTTGAGGAATCTGCGTGAGGTTTCGACTGACATCTCCACCTTCATTTTGCAGTTTCTGGGAAGGATACTTTGATTGTCTACTGGACCGCTATTCTAGCAAGTAAGCGATTTATTTTTCTGTGTTACAGAGAAGTTTATCACACCCATGTTATCTGAAATGTTTCATTTTGGTATATTAACAAGCCTTACCTTGTGTTCCTTTCCAATTACAGTTACTTGGATTGTCAATTTGATTTCTCTAAATGAATTACTGAAGCTAGAATGCGACATGTAGATTACAAAAAATACAGCTTGTCATTAACTGAATTGCAGCTTAGATATCAGCTATGGTTGTTTTTTTCTTGGTCTACATTCTTATTATAGTTTGTCAACTTATCCATCATTGCTTTTCATGTATCCAAAAATATTATTAAAAGCTACTAAGCTGAGATAAACACATGTGTTAAAGTACATTTTTGTGGTTTCAGCACATAACATGAAACTCGTGGAGACATTTTCCAACCCTATGTTTGAGTGGTACAATATTTTTAAAAGGATTAACCCTTGCTTACACACTACTCCGCCACATACAATGCAGTCCCGTGGTCTTGGCATCGCTGTCCTTAACAAGTCTTTAAGCCTTGTTTGTGCTGCCATTTTCAATTATACACAGATTGACCCAAAAATGGGGAAAATAGAGGAGAAGATGTGTGCATCATATTCATATCTATGCTCTTTGTGTCAGGTCAACTAATTATGCTACATTGGTGACAACGCAGCTCATTGTTGTGGCTACTCACATGGTACAGATTGCCCTCATTTGGAAAGGAGAAAGTTGTTCCACCTGTTTTCTTTGTCACACATCTGTTGCTTTTGGGATGATAATTACTCTTCTGAATATTGGTTTCTCTTCCCTTGTTTTTCTGAAGGCTGGCCTTGGACTTCATGACACTGATGCATGGTACATGATTGAAACAATAGCTGGAAAAAATAACATTGGGTATAAGCACATTGTGAGTTACATTAGACTCTTCCTTATATGCCCCCAATCCACCTCTCTCCTTTTTGCTGTTACGTTGTAGAGGTGTTTCTGTAGTTTTAATGTTTGCTATGGCTTGTTAAAATGAAAGGTTGCCTATGATATTTCTATCTGTTTCTTGCTATAGTTGTGTTAATCTATCTCACATGGTTTGCTGTTATCAAATTATACACTTATTATCGCTATATAAAAACGTCAAGCCGCTAATAAATCTAGAAATTCCAAGTGAATTGCTGAATGCTCTTTACTATATTGAGTCCCTCATTGCTAACTATAAAAGGAGAAACCGATAATATATTCCACGCCTCCATTTCCTGCAGTGACCAATCTGCCTTGTTGATGGCCCGTGCTTATTTTGTGGCGTATCTCCACCCTAAACCATTCTTATATTCGACATATAACCCCTTTCATATTTTGCCGTTCTGTCCTAAATTACTTGTTCGGATCTCTGTGACTACCTATCTGGTGGTGTTTGGACGTAAAACATTATCGTTTTAAATACCAGCCAACTTTAACAAACAACATCAGACCAGTCCTTTGGAGAGCGAGAAGCGTGAAGCGAAGTGCGTGCTTTTTTTCATGTGAAGCGCAATTTAATACATAAACAAAAAAAAATTAAATAGGCAAAGATAAATGACCAAAAACTTAATAAAAATAACATATTAAGCAAATGTTTCAATTCTTAAATTAAGAAGTAAATAATAGATACTAAAACTAGATAGTCAATAATCCTCAAAAGTCATAACATATTAAGCAAATGCAAAACCAAATCACAAAAGGAGCAACATCCTATTCTTCAACAACCCCCCCCCCCCAAAAAAAAAAAAAAAAAAACCAGAACTGTTAAAACAAGGAGAACAGTGAACAGCAGAAAAACAGAGCAGAAGCATAGTGGACAGCAGAAATTTAAAAAAAAAATAGAGTAGAACTCTAAAATAGAAAACAAGGCAGGATAGAAAAGAAGAACTAACAAAAATAGAAAGGAAGAAGAGAAAGAGAAGAAGAGAAAATATGAGAGGAGTCGAATAGTAGCAGAGAAAATCAGAAGAGGAAGAGAAGAGAAGAGAAGAAGAGAAACTTACCTGAGAGAAGACAAGAACTCGAAGGCTTGTAGCAGTTGAGAGAAGAAGAGAGTCGTCGCAGCAGAGAAGCAGATATGTTTGAAAGAAATGTGCGCACGTGTATTTGAATTTTTTTTAAAAAAAAAAAACCTAGGCAGCCGTTGGACCTCGCTTAAGCGAGCTTTTCTCGCTTTTTTCCATCGCCTCGCTTCTCGCTTTTTTGCCTGGAGCGTGTGCTTATTTACAGATGCTGCGCTTCAGGGCAGAAAAGCGTAGACCCCTCACCTAGCCTCGCTTTTGCGCTTTAAGCGAGAAGCTCACTTTTAATAACACTGCATCAGACAGGCTAGTTAGCTCCCTTTTATCCTGGACATCACATCCAGAATGCAGGAGTCCTGTGACTGGACTGACATAGTTTTTTGTCTTTCAATTTGATTTTGACCTATGAATTATTTGTCTAACTTTTCATTTGATTTTAACCTATGGATTAAATGTCATAGTTAACTCTTACTATTAATCACTTGTTGTTACTGATTATTATGTTATTTTTACGTGCATTGTGAGAATCATTGAAGTATGTTTTAGCTGTGGAAAATGATGTGCTCTACTCTATTCTGACCTTCTGGACTACATCATTTTCCATTGTCCATTTACAGCCTTGTAGTCCATATTAGTAAAAATTGGTAGCATTTGCATGCTTTAAACATGTCTGTTGCTCAAAGCACTTGACACCATGTTTAGAACAAGTTAATCTTCGAGGAAAGGAAAAAAAAAGAGAAAAGGAAAGGAAAGGGTCCTAAAAGATTGAATAATGGACTTCCACGTTGCTAAACTTCCTTTCTTAATTTGTTACTTCTCTAATTTTTTTTGGTCAGATAAAACTCCGTGGATATTTGTCACATGTCCGGCATATGTTTGTTGGTTACTGGGGAATCCACTCAGTTAAATTACAATCCGCAGCTACCTTGGGATTGCTGTCCCCACGAGCGCAGGATGCATCTGATGATGCTCAACAACCTGCTGAAGCATCTGGTATCGGAAGAAGCTGGGTCCAGAGCATGTTCAGCAGGGATACATCAATAAGAGCCAAGTCTTTCAGTCGCGTTGGCAAGTGGACCTCTGATAGTAGCACTTTAGGCATGTAATTTTCATTCTATTTTACATAATATGTTTCCTCAATGTTGATTGCTGAGATCTGTTTGTCTGCTAATTTCAGCTTCAAGCGAGAATGGGACTCCTCGAAAACAAGATCTGTCAGCAGCTGGACAAAAGAAACTTCAAACAAGCATCCGTACTCTAAGGGGTCATAATGGGGCAGTTACCGCTCTACATTGTGTGACGAAAAGAGAAGTGTGGGATTTAGTTGGTGACCGAGAGGATGCTGGTTTCTTTATTAGTGGAAGCACAGACTGTACGGTAAAGATATAATAAGAGTTATTGAGACTGGATGTTTCTTATGATTATTATCGTGGTTCAATTTGTGCCTTATGCTGTAAGATCCAATACTTTCTTTATTTAGTTATGAGATAAACGAATTTCTAGTTTAGCAATCTCCTAATTTCTCTTTATGAGTATTTGAACGATATGGACCCAGTGTGGGGGATAATACTGGGTATGTTGTTGTTGTTGTTGTATATGGACCCGATAGAGCAGAACAGATACAGATGACACATAGAGCCGACTCCAACTGGTTGGTTTGATATTGAGCCATAATGTGATGATAATGATTTCCATATTTCCTTCTGCATAGCTTCCCCAGAATTACATGCATTTAATGTTCTCATAGCAACTTGGGTAAACTAACATTGAAGAGAAACAAGAGTCAATCAATAGATGAGTTACCTGCTGTGTATGACATGATTATCTTCTAGAGATGGAGAGCAGCAGTAGCATATTCAAGTGTTTGTGATCTTGTGCCGTCTTAGTTATTACTCTGGCAAAATTTATGCAGGTTAAGATCTGGGATCCTAGCCTTCGTGGTGCTGAACTTAGGGCTACTCTGAAAGGGCACACAAGGTAAATCATACACTTTCTTCTTCTCATTGCAGACTAGCTTATTGCTTTCAACTGACATATAAGTGGCATCATCTCTTTCATTTTCCACCATTTTAAGCTAAATGTATTCTCCTCCTATTTTCTATAATTTTTTCATCCGTCTTCTTTCTAGGACTGTAAGGGCAATAAGTTCTGACCGAGGGAAGGTCGTATCAGGATCCGATGACCATTCTATTCTTGTATGGGATAAACAAACAACTCAACTACTTGAAGAGTTGAAGGGCCACAATGCACAGGTTTCATTCAATCTCTTCATGTTGGATTTACTCTTATCCATTTGTTCGATATCCAATAGAGAATGTCTCTTTGATGTGGCAGTTTGTTTGCTTGCCTTTTGGCAAGTTGTTTTATTTTGATGGACTTAAAGTGAGGAAGTGCAGAATGTAGTATATAATTTAAACATAAAGGAAGAGTAAGAAGGAACCTAAGTTGTTTGATGGGCTTTGATTTTATCATTTCACTTTCTAACAACAATTTTTACTTATTTCTTCTTAAGCAGCTCATTAAGATATCCACTTACATTTATTATCTCAGTGTACAATGTGTAGATGTAACGTAATATAACCCTTCTGGTGATCTCATCATTGTGCCAATTCATTCTATCTTCTTGTAGGTCAGCTATGTACGCATGCTTTCAGGTGAACGAGTCCTTACAGCTGCCCATGATGGGACTGTAAAGATGTGGGATGTAAGAACAGATACTTGTGTTGCTACAGTAGGCCGCTGCTCCGGCGCTGTTCTTTGCATGGAGTATGACGACTCTACGGGAGTCTTAGCTGCTGCAGGCAGAGATGCGTATGTCACTTCTATCAGCTGTATTTTAAACGAGCTGTTCATTATGTTCATCTGAGACATCATGTAAAAACTGCTTTTGTTAACTAAAAATGTTATACTTAGGGGTCATTAGTTTTGAGGGATAAGGAAAACTAATCTACGTATAAAATTCTGCACAATTTATACAGTGTTTAGTATCTGGTATTGAACTCTGCATTACTATAGTAATCTCCACATGACTAACATAGTGTTTTATTTCTTGTATTAAACTGATCAAAATTTATATGGAGTTCAAATTGAGAATCAAACGAGCATTACTAATACTGTAATAACTTATGATGGAATCTGTGTAGTACTTTTATATGATATAGAATGTGGAATAAGGATATGTGTATTAGCAATACGTGGATAGGAGCATCTAAAAACAAGGATTAAAGTAGGACTTGGATTTATTATTATAAACCACATGGCAATCCATAAAACATTATTCTCCACATAACAATCCCTACATTATAATCCTTACATAACTAATCTGTGAATCAAATGACCCGTTATTGTATTAGCACAAGCCTGACTGCAGTGTATTTCCGTTTAAAGGGTTGCGAACATTTGGGACGTTCGTGCTGGGAGGCAAATGCACAAGCTTATGGGACATACGAAATGGATAAGGTCAGAGAAGGTTGAGTTTTTATCTTTTTCCTTTTATGCAACGTCTCTATGATGATTAATTGAACGTGTAGTTTGAAACAGATCAATTAGAATGGTGGGAGACACAGTGATAACAGGTAGTGATGATTGGACGGCACGAATCTGGTCTGTTTCTAGAGGACAATGTGATGCAGTGCTAGCTTGCCATGCTGGTCCAATTCAATGTGTGGAGTATTCTTCATCAGATAAAGGGATAATAACAGGTCATGACCAGTAAATAAAGCAGTATTCTGTTTGCGAATTTCCTTTTATTGTTTCTCAGGGTATTATTATTTTTCGTCAGTGTTGTTGATTGTAAAATCTTGAATAGCATGTCCTAATGCGTGGCAAAAGTATTCTCAGGTTCAAGCGATGGTCTCCTGCGGTTCTGGGAAAATGATGATGGTAAGTTGATTGTTTAATTCCTCTGCATGATTCACTATATCCCTGGCTTAATGGACAATTCGCGATTTGCAGTGTCCCCTTACAGGGAAAATGTTGAATTGCATGTGAATCCATCCATTGTAGTTTATTTCGTCATAGTGACTCTGTTTTTCCCTTCTTCCTAAATACTTGTCAAAAACATCTGACTCCCTGATGGCTTTTGGAAAATCAAATTGTTCAGACAGATTGCGCATTGCTTTTTGCATTGTGAGTTACGCTTTAGCTGGTTTATTCGTTGTTCTGTACTTCTGTATTAGATGCTAATATGTTGTAAGTGATTAATGGCATGTCTCTTTCAAATGTGAGATTTTTCCACTGTAATATTAATGATAGTACAACTGGACCTGACCTTTTCTTTTCTTTATTATATCAAAAGAATTGGAACTCTATGTCCAATTTGATTTATGGAAGTGTTCAAACTTATTGTGACTTCCTAAATTTGTGAAGCATGAAAATGATCATAAGTTTAAAGAATTTGAATTCATAAAATTATTCTTAATCAACCCATGATGAATTTTTTCTTATCAGAACAACAAAAGCCATCATCAATTTAATGTTGTCTTGTCATGCGACAAGTTTGATATTTCAATGTACCCAGAGCTCCCCGAGAATTCTTGCTCCATGAACTGGAACTGACGGTGAAGTGTCATGGTTAACACATCAGATTTTACATGTCCCTTTGAGCAACCTGACCTTATGGGGTTTTACTTCTTTTCTGGATGCCATTGTTAATATTGATTGTCAGATGTGCTATTAGTTTTAGAATTTGTCAAGTAACACAATCACACAATATTTTATGAACAATATGCTTCTTGCTTTGCTGGAAAGTCGATGTTTGGTGTGATGGTTGATAAGGGTTGACATTAGTGATCTTTCTTCTTGTCCACAGGGATGAGTGGACGATGAACTGGTTGATTGACTAACTAATGCTGTTTATTTTGTATGTAGGTGGCATAAGGTGCATTAAGAATGTCACCATCCATACTGCTTCAATATTGTCCATTGATGCCGGGGAACACTGGTTAGGAGTAGGGGCAGCCGATAATTCAATGTCCCTCTTTCACCGTCCTCAAGAGAGACTAGGTGGCTTCTCCAGTGTTGGTTCAAAGATGGCTGGATGGCAGCTCTACAGAACACCTCAGAAAACAGCTGCAATGGTATGTTTTTTGTACCAATCCTGAACCTTTTTATGTCACCAACACATCAATAAATTCATGTGTGTTTTTGCATCATTAAGTCCCTTCTATAAGAGAGAATGTGTTCAGGTTTTTTGCACTATTAAGCCTTACTAGGAAAACAAGAGTTCAATTCTTGACTTCTCACCCACAAGCGCTGCTAGCTAATGATATTAATCACCAGCTAAGCATGCTGTTCTTCTTTTCCTTTTGATCCATGTAATCTCGTATGCCCTTCATGTAGGTTGCTGGGACTTGTAATCCTTGACTTGTTTAGATACTCTTTCTATGAAAGAAGGGTACTTGGGGGTTGTTGCATGGTGATCTTTGAAAATGAATATGATTGCTGTGGTAGCAAAGACATGACATGCGATGGGAATGAACAAGTTACAGAGCTTTTGAACAAACTGAACTTTTGCACATGAAAGAATGATACTTGTGGGTTGTTGCATTGTGATCTTTGAAAATGAATAGGACCAAATAATACATATGATTAATTTCTTTGGTGTAAATGAGTATTACTATGACATGCATGTTTGCTGTGGTGACCTCTGAAATACGATGGGGGTTGTTGCATGGTGATCTTTGAAAATGAATATGATCGCTGTGGTAGCAAAGACATGACATGCGATGGGAATGAACAAGTTACAGAGCTTTTGAACAAACTGAACTTTTGCACATGAAAGAATGATACTTGTGGGTTGTTGCATTGTGATCTTTGAAAATGAATAGGACCAAATAATACATATGATTAATTTCTTTGGTGTAAATGAGTATTACTATGACATGTATGTTTGCTGTGGTGACCTCTGAAATACGATGAGAATAAACAATTTAGAAACATTTTGAACAACTAAACTTCTTACCTATCTTCTTTGGCCAAGTAATCTCAAGAATATTGATAATTTCACTTTCTTCATCAGTTCAACATATGTACTCAAGTCTCAATGTATGATTACTCATGCTCGTGAAATATTAGATTGATCAGTACCCAGTACTTATTCAGTTTATCATATGGCACTATGTAAGCTTCACTTTGACCTGTGATCACTCTTGCTCTATTACATGCAGATATATCTTTAACCTGACTGGTTCTTTAAAATAATAATTTCTTCATTGCACCCTGCTCTTTGTCTTATGCTGCATTTGGGTTAAGAAAAAGGGGGGGGGGGGTGTCTTCTTTCCTCAACTCTAGCAATCGCTTCCTTCATAGTGTATTGTACAACTTGTAAGGAAACACATCTGAAAGAGAAGATGCAGGATACAAAATACAGGTCTGGCCTCTTAGTAAAGTATTAGACCTGTATTTTGTATCCTGCATCTTCTCTTTCATAAGGCTTCAGGTTATTTTGAAAGAGGTCAGATGGGGGTCTCCATGGAGAAGGGTGCTTCTTTGTTTAGTAAAATTTCTCATCGATATGTTAGGAAAAAGAAGTTACGCGCTTGTGTTTTGCCAAAATCATTTTGGCTTCCATCATGCGCCTTGTTTGCGCAGTTGACCAAATCTAGCCTTGCCCTGTCAGAAATGACAACTTCAGTCTCCACTATTCTAGTTTTCCTGTTAGTTTTTCTTTTTAAAATAATTTTCCTGCCTTGCCCTGCTGCTTTGCAAAAGATTAGCTGCAGTATTAAATAATATAACATTTTCTCCAAGTTTTGATGCCATCATCTTTTATCTTCAGGTACGATGTGTGGCCTCTGACCTTGAAAGGAAAAGGATTTGTAGTGGTGGACGCAATGGGTTGCTTCGACTGTGGGATGCTACGATAAACATCTAGGTTTTCATAATTGTATTTGCCTTGACGGTTTCACGGATGATCAAGAAGGCTTGTGGTTGGGCTGGTGACCTCCGTCTCACATGGTAAGGACGACTGTCGCATTTGCTAGAGGATTAAATGTACAAGTTTGCTCTATTTTGTTGAGCTAGCCACTAAATACATGCATTGCCCATGGATCTTGTATTAATTGTTACAAGCTTGTGTATTCTTGAACGTTTGTCTAAGTTATAAAATCTGTTTCAGAGATGTTTCTTTCAAAAATCTTAGCTCAATCAATTTATAGGGGCATCTTTATAAGTTTTTACAAAGAACTATTTCTGTGATTTTTTATGGAGTTAAAGTTTTGTTGAGGTAGGCTTAGTGTTTAAATCGATACAAATGATGAAAAGCCATAAAGCAACGAGCTTGTTCTCAAGAGTAAACTACCAAAAGAATATATATGATAACGAAGAAATGAACCATCATGGCTTTGGAGAGGCACAAGTGGTGTGGAGAAGTTAGTTCAATGGACGTACAGATCAGGAGGCTTCTCTCTAAGGTGGAAAGCTCCAATGTGAACTCTTACATCCGATGGTGTTGGCAGCTTGGTTTTTTTTTTTTTTTTTTAAAACAAAAGAACCAGTAAAAGTAGCACGGGCTAGCCAGTTTTCGGACTGTAATTGAAAAATAGCCAGCATTTGCAGAGTCATTGAAAAATAGCCACTATTTTGCTGCAACACGGAAAGTTCCAGCATAATATATTGGGGATTGGTGCACCTGTGTATGAACTTCCAGCATATTATACTGGAACTCCAGCACACAGAAAGTTCCAGCATAATATACTAGAGATTGGAGCACCTGTGTATGAACTTCCAGTATATTATGCTGGACTAGTATATTATGCTGGAAGTTCACATGTATAAAATTCGAACTCCAGTATATTATGCTGGAATATTTTTCGGATTTTGAACAGTGTTTTCGTTCAGATTTATCTTTACATGAAAAGTGGCTAATTTTCGATTACTTTTGAAACTGTGGCTATTTTTCAATTACCACTCTGGTTTTTTTTGAAGGGGTTAGGCATAGACCCCAACCCGTAGATAATCAAAAAGGATAAGTACATGGAGGAGGACATAGACCTTAGCCTCCAACACATGAAGAAGAATGATACATATCACTCTAATAAGCATTTGACCAGATAAAACTTGTGTAAGTTGGGAGGACTCCTCCATTTCACTTTGTAGGCATTGAGTATTACATGATGAAACTATACACAATGCTGCAAAAAAAATGAGCTTTATCTAGTTATAACATCATTAGTAACAAAATAATACTTCCTTGGTCTAAATCTGAAATTGTGGATGCCATCTTGATCAAGCCTCAATGAAGTTCTGACATATTCAGGTAAATTGGAAACTTCCTCAAAGGTGATTTGATCTCTCATTCTTTCACCAAGATTAGCTAGTTGATCCGCAACCATATTGCCCTCTCTAAAAAATATGATAAAACTGAAGCTTCCATTGCTTGAGAGCTCCACAATCTGATCTATGATATGCTTGATCTGCCAAGGTGGTTTCATTTTGCTATTAATCAAATTTACTATCAGCTGAGAATCAGATTCAACAATGACATTTAAGGTGCCCTTGCTAATACATTGTTGCATACCACTTAACATGGCTTTGACCTTAGCCACATTATTACTACAAAGGACATAGTGTTCAGCAAAAGCTAAAACAAAAGAACCCCTACTAACCCTCAGAACGCCACCACCTCCAGAACTCTCGGGGTTACCCTTACAGCACCCATCTATATTGAGTTTGAAGAAACCTTCTTGAGGTTTATTCCACCTCATAATTTGGCTAGAGATAACTTGTTGTACCTTTTCCATAGTTGTGCACATCTCAATCCAAGAGTGAGAAAGTTGCACCTTGGAAAATTGGCTATTTAGCAAGATAATCAAATATTTACATACTTGTTGAATGATAAACCCAGCAGATATATGAATATTATCAAACATGGAGGCACACCTAATCTTCCATATCTCCTAGAAGATCATTATTGGTAGGCACTGAAAAAGAGAAGCATGAATCACATTCTTTGTTTATACAACCACCAGCTCATAACAACCTGCCTAATGTTCCCTTGCTTAGTTCCGTTTATCTTAGACGCAAGAATGTTAAACCACTGAAGTATTAGGGTGAACCAATATGATCTGACATTTTAAGGAAAAATCAAGTTACATACCTGAGGGGTCATGGGGAAGAAGTACTCTTGAGGAGGGGGGGAGGGAGAGAGTAAGGGAGTGGGTGGGTTTTGGTCAGAGAGAGAGAGGGGG
>MCJB01015053.1:52557-90048 GCA_002018475.1 Nicotiana obtusifolia
GGGGGGGGTTAGGATTTAGTGAAAGAGGAGAGAAAAAGTGGGAAAAATTAGGGGGGGTGGGGTTGAGGGAGGGGCCCGAAACTAAAAGGGGAGGGACTTACCTGTGCGGTCGTGTCCTCCCGTGCGCGGCTGCGCACATATGGCAGTACACTGGTCCACATGCGCAGTCGTGTGCGCGGTCCACCCTTCAGGTGCGTGGTCGTGCATGTCTAAGTTTAGGCTAATGCCGTAATTTGCACGACCACATGCGCGGTGCTCCCTTCCAGGTGCGCAGTCGCGCACGTATACACTCATATGGTGCCTTTTAACAGCCTCAATTCCGACCTTCCGCAACATATACCTTCCTGCAACTACCAAGTCATAATATACTCCAACTTTTACCTAATCTACGGTGCAAAAAAGAAAGAAACGGAAGGGAAAATTTAAGCTAGTAGAAGAGTTAGAGGTAGTTCTGAGTTATAGTCGTCAGTTTGACTCAACCGGGCATCGTCAACTGATTATGATGCTCGAGGATTGTTGAGCAAATTCTCCTGCTAAATATGGTTTCAGCCTATGCCCATTCACTTTGAAACTCTCTGTTTCGTCCATATTCTGGATCTCAATTGCCCCATATGGTGATACATGTTTCACCGTATACGGTCCCGTCCATCTTGACTGAAACTTTTTGGGGAACAATTTGAGTCTACTATTGTATAGTAAGACATTTTCCCTTTCATGAAATTCCTTAGGCTTAATCAAACGGTCATGCCATTTCGTCATTTTTTCCTTAAAAATTCGTGCGTTCTCATATGCGTCCAATCTGAATTCCTCGAGCTCATTCACCTGTGACATTTTGTGCTCACCTGTAAGACTAAGATCAAGAGTAAGCTATTTAATTGTCCAATAAGCCTTATGCTCTATCTCCACAGGTAAGTGACATGACTTCCCAAATGCCAACTTAAAAGGTGAAGTCCCTATGGTTGTTTTGAGCGCTGTTCTATACGCCGATAGAGCTTCATCTAACTTTACTGACCAATCCTTTCTGGAAGCACTAACCATTTTTTCTAGAATTCTTTTGAGTTCATGGTTAGCTACTTCAACCTGCTCACTAGTTTGAGCATGATATGGGGTTCCTATTTTATGATTTACCTCATATTTAGACAGCAGAGTGGCAAACTGTTTATTTACAAAATGTGACCCATTGTCACTTATGATGACTCGGGGAGTTCCAAAGCAGGTGAAAATATTCTTCCGAAGAAATTCACATACTACCCGAGCATCGTTGGTTCTAGTGCGGATTGCCTCGACCCACTTGGAGACGTAGTCAACAAACACTAAGATGTACTCATAGGAATGGGACGATGGGAAGGGACCCATGAAGTCGATGCCCCAGACATCGAAGATTTCGCATACCAAAATGGAATTCAGGGGCATCTCGTCCCTTTTACTAATGTTACCTGTCCGTTGGCACTTGTCACATGCAACCACGTAAGATCAGGGATGGCCAGTAAAAACCGGCCTCCGTGACCTTTGCTGCTGTCCTATTTCCTCCATAGTCTCCTCCAGTTGCTCCATCATGACAATGGGACAATATACTTCCCATTTCCCCTTTACGCATCTCCGAATTACACCATCTGCACATAATTTAAACAAAAAGGGGTCATTCCAGAAGAAGCTTTTTACCTCGCTTTACAGCTTCCTTTTTTGGTCGGAGGAGTAGTGTGGTAGCCATCCACTAGCCAAAAAGTTAGCTATGTCAGCAAACCATGACGGTCTATCAGAGACCGCTACAATGGAAAAAATCTGCTCATCCGGTAACTCTTCCAAAATGTCCACCCCTTCAATATGTGGTTTCTCCAATCGCGACAGGTGGTCAGCCACTTGATTTTCTGTGCCCTTCCTGTCTTTGATTTCTAGATCAAATTTTTGCAGCAACAATACCCACCGCATCAGACGCGGTTTGGACTCTTTCTTGCTCAGCAAATACTTCAGTGCCGAGTGATCAGTATGCACTATCACCTTGTTTCCCACTAGATAGGATCTGAACTTGTCGATAGCGAAGACCACTGCAAAGAACTCCTTCTCTGTGGTAGCATAGTTTACCTGAGCATCATTCAAGTTGCGGCTTGCATAGTAAATGGGTATGAACATTTTATCTCTCCTCTGCCCCAGCACTGCTCCCATTGCCATATCAAGCTTCGCACATGATCTCAAAGGGTTCGCTCCAGTCAGGAGTCACCATTATGGGAGCATTCACTAGCTTTTCCTTGATCAGTTCAAATGCTTTGAGGCACTTTACATCGAACACAAATTTCACATCCTTGGCAAGTAATGTTGTTAAGGGCTTGGTAATGCTGTAGAAATTCTTGATGAACCTTCTATAAAACCCTGCATGCCCCAAAAAATTTCTGATGCTCTTCACTGAAGTTGGTGGTGGGAGCTTAGCTATCACATCTACTTTAGCTCTGTGGACCTCAATACCTTCAGCTGTGACTTTATGGCCCAAGACTATCCCCTCCTTAACCATGAAGTGACACTTCTCCCAGTTGAGTACTAGGTGAGTGTCTCAGCTGTGACTTTATGGCCCAAGACTATCCCCTCCTTAATCATGAGGTGACACTTTTCCCAATTGAGTACTAGGTGAGTGTCCTCACATTGTTTCAGAACAAGCTCGAGATTCCTCAAGCAATCGTTGAAGTCATCTCCAATCTCCAAATAGAGTAAAGTCATCCATGAACACCTCCAGACACTTCGCATTCAAATCTGAAAAGATTGACATCATGCATCTCTGTAAAGTAGCCGGTGCATTGTATAGTCCAAAAGGCATTCTCTGGTATGCAAATATTCCGGAAGGGCAAGTAAAGGTGGTTTACTCAACATCTTCGGGGGCAATGGGTATTTGATTGTACCTTAAATATCCATCTAAGAAGCAGTAACATCCACGCCCTGCCACCTTCTCCAACATCCGATCGATGAAAGGAAGAGGGAAGTGATCCTTCCTTGTTGCATCATTTAGCCTTTGGTAGTCTATGCACATCCTCCAACCAGTCATTGTTTTGGTAGGAATTAGCTCGTTGTCCTCGTTTTTCACTACCGTTATGCCCCCTTTTTTCGGCACAACTTGTACGGGGCTGATCCATTGGTTGTCAGAGATAGGAAATATATACCTATATCCAGCAATTTGAGTATCTCTTTCGGCACCACCTCTTCAAGGTTTTTATTCAATTTGCGCTGGGGCTGCACTACCGGTTTGCTCCCTTCTTCCAACAAGATCTTGTGCATGCAAATTGCGGGGCTAATTCCCTGAATATCAGCTATGCTCCGACCGATTGCCTTTTTATGCTTCCGCAGTAACTCGACGAGCATGTGTTCTTGTTCACCTGTCAAATCAGCAGCAACAATCACACGAAACTTGCTAGTCTCTAAAAGGCATATTTCAAATGTGTTGGGAGTACTTTCAATTCCAGCTTCGGCTTGATTTTTTCTTTCTCAAATTCTTCTTCGTCCACCACATGGTTTTCATCTTCCAGTGCCTCAACTTCCTTCTTGATTTCAGGATCTTTATCCTATGTTGTACTTGATTGACTAATGCATCTCTCTAGTGAATCTCCTACCCGCTTATCCAGCTTGTGTAACTCTCCTGCCACATCCAGTTTGAAACAAGCGTCGGCAGATGCCTCATCACACAATTATTTCATCATTCTCTTCATTTGAAACACCACTTTTTTGTTTCCCACTCGTAGCATGAGTTGACTCTCATATATATTAAGAATAGCCCGGGCAATGCAAAAGAATGGTCTCCCCAAGATTAGAGGTACCTCCTTATTCACTACAATGAAGTCTATTGGGAAGACAAATTTGTCCACCCTCACCTCTCGATTATGCCCTCCGGTATGACTGTGGTCTGATTAGCTAGTTGCAAAGATACCGGCACAGATTTGATCACTCCTAGTTCTCTTTCCAATTTCTTAAACACCGATAAGGCATCAAGTTAATGGATGCACCTGAGTCGCATAAGGCCTGGTCAAAATTTTCGCTCCCCAATGAGCAGAGTATAGTGAAACTGCCAGGATCCCCACACTTTTGAGGAATTTTATTTTGTAGAATGGCTTTGCAGTGTGCACTGAGTTTGACCACTTTCGTTTCCTCGAGCTTCCTTTTACTTGACAGGATTTCCTTCAGTAATTTTACATAGGCTGGCATTTGGGTGAGCACCTCGGTGAACGGGATGTTCACATACAGCTGTTTCAGCATCTCCAAGAATTTTCCAAAGCATTTATCTAGTTTCTCCCGCTTCATCTTCTGAGGAAAAGATAACACTGGCATGTGCTTGCTTTCCTCGACTGCTGCTTAATTTTGGCTTATCAACCTCCTTGCTACTAATATCCTCCTTAGGCAAAGATTCACCAATTTTCTATTCGTCTGCTATCTTGGTTGCGTTGATCTCCTTTTCAGCCCTTGGTTTTGCATTGGGCTCTGCTAATATTTTCCCACTCCTGAGAAACACGGCCTTGATCGTCTCTTTTGGATTCTTCGCAGTGTCGGCCGACAAAGTCCTTGGAGCCCTTTCTGATAATAATGATGCAAGCTGCCCCATTTTTTCTTTTTAGATTCCGAATTGTTGTGCCCTGAGTCTCAAATTTTTCATCTGATTTATTTATGAATTCTTTCATTAGATCTTATAAACTTGAGTTGTTGGGATGTGGAGGCTGGTACGGCTGCCTCTGTTGGTTCTGGAAGCCAGGAAGTCCTTGCACTGGTGCTCTGGGATTTTGCTGCTGCCATGAGTTCAAGCTGCCATTTGAAGAACTCCATGAGAACCCTAGATGTCTCTGTCCTATAGAATTGAAATTACTACCGTCTTGGTAGTTGCCTTTGTTGAAATTCCCCAATGCCTTAACTGCTTCTTCTGCGGTGAAGGTTTGGCACTCATGAGTTGGGTGTCCCAATCCACAGATGTCACATCCCACCTGTGGTTGATTTTGCACCTGAGCTATCGTCAGTTGCCCAATCCACATATTTCACATCCCACCTGCGGTTGATTTTGCACTTGAGCTATTGTCAATTGCTTGATGTCCTTAGCCATAGCTGCAATTTAGGCCTGCCTTGCTACAGACGATTTTACTTGGTGCACCCCTGTTGATCTTCGTCGATCCCCTTGGTCAGTAAACCATTGTTTTGCGCCTTCAGATAGTTCACTCAGAAGTGTGACAATCTCTTCTGGAGTTCTCTTCATCAGAGGGCATGCAACCACACTATTCAGCAATCTCGTTGATGCCGGGTTTAACCCATCCCATAAATCTTACAGTTGCATTCATTGCTCCATTCCGTTATGATGGCACCTCCGCAATAGCTCCTTAATTCTTTCCCATGCCTCGAACACTATTTTCCCTTCTCCTTGGCTGAAATTGTAAATCTCCTTCCTCATCCGTCCAGAGAGATATTTTTCTAAGAACTTGATAGTCATCTCCTCCCACGTACGGATTGACCTTGTCGGTAAAATTCTCTAACATTTCTTTGCATCATCCTTAAGTGAGAAAAGGAATACTCTAAAGTAGATGGCATCATGTGATGCTCCATTATAGCGGAATGTGTTCATAATTTCGTCGAAGTCCATCAGATGGTTGTTGGGATCTTCATTGGATTTGCCTCTGAATATGCAGTTGTTCTGAATGGTTTGGTGACTCCCTGCTTGAGTTCAAAATTGTTGGCATCGAAGGGTGGAGGCCTCTCACTAGATTGCTACTGGCTGTACACCGGTCTGGCATAATCTCCTAGAGACCTCCCAGGACTGGGAGCTGCATTTTCAAATTTATCTTCTGCCATAGTTCGGTTGAGATTGAACCTTCGATCCTCGTCGACTGTTTCATCAGCAACTCTAAGGGCTGCTTAAGCTGCTAATCGTGCAGCCTGTTGTTGAGCTACCTTCTTGCAGCTAGGTTCACGTCCTTTTCGTTGTTCACCATTGTATTTTGAGTCGAAGTCTGACCCAACAATGGCCCACTCAATTCTTTCTCCCTTTTCAACTGCTGCAGGTATTTGTCTAATTCTGGATTGTATGACACCAATTCCTTGGAGGATAATCGAGTCATTGAACTTAACATGTTGCCTGCACATAGATAAGAAGAGCGTAAAAAAGGAAAATAAAATAAAATTGTTCTTGAATTAGCATCGAAAATTATTTCAAACAATATTAATTTTCAATCCCCGGCAACGGCGCCAAAATTTGACGAGCGCAAAACCGGTGTATAAAACTTAGGCCCGCTAGTCAAAGATAATATAGTGTTAAATCGTCTCCGCAGGGACTGGTTTAAATAATGTTCTAATAAATATTGAGCTTAACACTATCCAGGAAAATAAAACCTTTGATTTAAGTTATTACCGAACTAAGAATAAAAACTACGATTATCGATTGTGAAAAAATAATGGCAATTTAGTGACTAAGTAGCAAAGATTGAATATTAAGGTGAGAAGTAAGGGCTCTGACAAGATATGTGATTAACTATTATTCTGGGTAACTCCGTGCTAAGTTCACTCTTAACTTCTATTGACTCTTTCGATTTCAACAGATGATTAGGCTATCTTAAGGATTCAAATTCTTCTTCCGAATGAATGAGAATTTCGTTAAACGAACTAATGACAATTTGTATTAACATATGCAAAAATACAATGAAAGAATAATTTTACAAAGAACGTCTCTCGACTATTCTTCCAAATTGGGTCAATTGATAACTCTCCAAGCTCTTTCAATTACCTATGAGAGGCGTAAAATCAACCCAAACAAGATAACACAATGTGAATTGCAGCAACAATTCTCTGTCGAAAGTAAAACCACAATTAACCTTGCAATTCAATTAATAACTCATTCAACGAATTCAGCCAACTAACAGAAAGCAAAGCCAAAACAATTGTCAAATCACAATATCCCCGTCAATAACCCTAAGAAAGATTACTCCATAGTGGAGAAGTTGTTTATCACAAGAGTATTAGAAGAACAAGAAGACATTACAATTCCCAAAATCAAACAAACTTCCGTATTGAATGAATTGGATGAAGTATTTAGAGTCTCCGTTGTTTCCTTGCCTTCTTCTTTCCAAAAGTTGCTCCAAAATCCGAGATACCTTATTGTGAGACGAGCTAGGTTTCATATAGGTCAAAAAGGCCGCCTCGAAAATTACAAAAATAGGCTTGGGTCAAATTTCCGGAGGCAGACGTGCGCGGCTGCGCACCTGGAGGTGTGACCGCGCTCATGGCCGCGCACCTCTGGCGGAATTCTGTGTCACTTGCGCGCTCAAGTACGCGGTGGGTGTCGCTCGTGCATAGTCGCGCACCTGGGTTTTCTTCTTGCTTAGCTCTTTTTCCTCCCACTTAGTGCTTTATTCGTCCATTGATCTCCTCTGCATCACCTACTCTGAAAGGCAACATATTAGACCCAAATCCGACCAAATCTCTATTGAATCAGCCAAAACAAAGACGCAAAGTAGGCATAAATAATTAGTAACTTTAAGCTCATCAAGCCGCTAGTGGTACGAGCTATAGTACACAAAAGGATAGACAAGGAGAGGGAGAGAGAAAGGGAGTGAAGGGAAGAGGGTTAAATAAATGAATTTTTTGAAAGTAAGGAAAATTCAGAAAGGACACATTTTTTGAAAAGTAATGAAAATTCGGAAAGGACACAACTGCTATGAAGTGTAAGCATTTTCATTTGTTTTCTTATCTATGTATTACTTACTAGTTTGTCCAGAGTCTACAATCTCCGCAATCTGTCCGAATGTCAGGCAGGGGAAGCTTGTTGTGATGAGAGATGGAAGTTTGCACTAGCTAGTAAATTACTTGAAAACTTTTACTTGTGTAAGCAAGTAAAATTGTTTAAGTGCATGAGATAAGGAGATAAGGAGATTGAAAATTGTTTACCATTTGTGGGGTCTTCCATGCAACCAAACAATCCAGTCTTCCAAGATTCAGTTGGAAGAAGTGGCTTTGAAGGGATTCCCCTCATGAAAGTCTGTGGCATGGGAGATACTAGCGGCGTCCCTTGTGGGCCCTGCACTAAACTGTTGGCCGCATGGAGAAACTGTCCATGGGGTTGTGGGAAATTAGTACCTGCTTGCACATTATGATTCTAAGGTACAAAGGATTGTGGTTCAGCCTGAGGAGGAAACAATTTGGGATCATATTGAGGTGGTGGAAAGGCATGTGCTTTAATAGGAGTTGGAGGAAAATCTTCCTTCTCTAACTGAGTAGGAGGGAAACTATGTGGCTCATAAGATTCCTGAGCTGGAGGGAAGGCCTGTGGCACAGATTGAGCATGAGGTTGAGAAAGGCATGTACAGGAGTTGGGGGAAATGCTTGCGCTTCTTTCTGTGTCGGAGGAAAGACGCGGGGCTGGTAATAATCTTGAGCAGGTGGGAAGGCATGTGGGAAGGGTTGAGACTTAGGTGGTGGAAAGGCTTCTTCTTGAGGTTGAGGATCGTGAACAGGGAAGCTGTTGTGTTGGCTAGGCTGTAGCGGTGACCTTAGAGCCCTTGATTGGGGCTGAGGCTGCTTCCTAGGCCTCTGAGTCTTTCCATTTTGCTGAGAGAGATGTGTGGTCACGGGCCTTCTTGTTGGCTGCTTGGATGATGAGGGAGGTGCTTGCACTACGGATTGATGTTGTTGTTGTACTGAATCTTGTTGCATTGTCAGTTCTTGTGATGCAAATGTTGATGGCTCATTTTGACTTTCTTCTGGATAAAGATCTTAAAGCTCAGTGGATGGTGGAGGTATTTTTTCAATGGTCTCTGCTTGTCGATGATGATCAAATCTTTCTACTACTTGAAAAGTGTATTCTTGATGAGGTTGCAGCTGGTGCTGATCATTTTGGGGTTGAACTTACCGATGAATGGTGTTTGCACCAATACGTCCTATCTCTTCTTTGCTTTTTCTCTGTGAAAAGAATGAGAAGAGAATATTTGAGGTTTAGATCGTTTGAGTAGACAGAAGATTGACTATTAATGGAAGCAGAGACTTGGGTTAACGACATAATTCGAAAAAAAAAAGTACTATTAGTTTATGGATAAAGATATATTCCTATTATCTTTTTAATGATATTTGGGTTGCTGATGCTAATTGACAACTGACAAGTAGAGTGAAATAATAATTCTTGGTATGATCTTAGATTCTTATTTATAAAAGTTAAAAGGGATCATAGTTGGAGAAGTATGTGGAATTCCTCCAGTAGGCGTCTTGTTTAATTTTGGTTCGGCTGGCAAGGGCCCTGTTAATTCCACGTTCGTCTATTTTATGAATATATGGACTATGGAGATCGTGAGAATACTCTTTCTGTAAGAAGCTTCAATTTATTAATTTGCCAATTTTTGAAGTTAATTATTTTAATTAGTTGCGAATAATACTAACTAATGCTTTTAACCAATGTCATAAGATTAGGGTAAGGTTTGCGTGCACTTTACCTTCTCCAGGCTCCACTTATGGCATTTCACTGGTTTTGTTATTGTACCAATGTGTTAACAATACATGTTTTACATGTCAGAACCCTTGTTTGATCCCCTCCAGTCATTCTAAATTTTGTACAGCTTCATCACGAATAAGATATATTGGATGTACACGGCAGTCAACGTTATCAGTTTCCTTTGAGTGTGCTTATAACTAGTGGATCTAACAAAATGTGTGATGATAATCAAACCAGCACGACTTTGACATGGTTTACTTTAGAGACAGTGCCAGGAAATTATGGCAATTATCGATTAGTTTCAGTACTCCTGATTATTCCAGCAGGATTACAGCTCCAACTGGTGAAACCAAAGACACAGTCCATACGCTTTGTGAGCATCTTTTTTCAAAGTTAATTACGAGTCTATATTATTCGTACTCTTATGAAGCAGTGAGAAATGGAACTTCCAAGTTTTCTTTGAAGATCGAGGAATGTAGTGTCAGACAATATAATTATGTCATTCGGAAGAAGTCTTCTCTCAGGTAGTTGAACTGCGTTCATTAGACTTCCTGTTCCTCTCATTAGCTCTTTGATCAGGATACTATGACTTAGATTCCTATATTTTGAGTTCCTCTCATTAGCTCTTTGATCAGGATACTATTACTTAGATTCCTATATTTTGAATAGATGGTGGAGTGTAGGTGAAACAACGAACAACAACAAGCCTAGTGAAATTCCACACATGGGGTATGGAGAGGGTAATGTGTACGCAGATCTTATCCCTATCTTATGAAGGAGGAGAGATTGTTCCCGATAGATCATTGTCTCATGAACAGTGAAAAGGACACAATAAACAAACAATAACAATGGCAAGGAAATAAGACAACAGAAGCAAATGGTACAACATGTAAAAACAAAGATATAGGAATACGAAACTATAAGGGAAGTGCGAAAACTACCGGCAATAATGACACATCGTCTAACTGCAATGAACTAGGAATAGGAGAATACAAGACTAGTACTAATACTACTGGTACGACTAGAAGAGGCTCTATGCTACTTGTCAACCCACAACCCTAATTCTCGATTGTCTTGCTCTATTACATGCACATGTATCTTTAACTCAACTGGCTATTTAAATTATTTTTTTCGTGCCAAAATTTATTTTTTAAAAAAAACTTGAAACAACGTTCTTTTAACTATAATTTTCGTATTCGGCTAAAGATAATGACATTTTAATCAAGTGACTTTTACATATTTGGTCAGGAAAAGAAGGATACACAATTAGAACATATTGTTCATTGCATCAAAAAAATGAAATAAAAATATGTTATTGGAACTTCATATATTGGCTCAATAAAAATGCGACCGCAAAAAGAAAAATACATAGTTTAAATAAATAGTCATCGCATGTAAATAAAAATAAAAATACTCAAAAAAGGTATACTTAATCTAAAAAAGTTCATTTGGTGTTCTCTAATTAACTTTATTTTACAATAAAAAGTATCTATTATGTAATTATACTTGTGTAATCAAACATGACACTGAAAAATATATTGTAATTATGTAATAATAAATAAATAGATCTTTATAATTTCTACATTACGCAGTTACTGCACTACGAGTGATTTCCAACTCTAACTTATAAGTTGAACACTAAATTATTTAAGGTGTTGTGACAATCACGATTTATATATAAGTCATATTTCACAAATGCGTTTAAAAATCGCATTTTGCAATTCAATTTATAAGTTGCATTTTTTATTTTAGTTTATAAGACGCATTTGTCGACTGTTATTTATAAGTCGCTTCGGGTGATTGAGACTTATACATCGCATAGAGGTTTCCCGATTACACGTCGTAACGGAAACGGCAGTTCTTCATCAATCTATATATGATCGTTATGGTAGCAAAGATATGACATAGTATTGGAATGAACAAGTTACGGAGCTTCTGCATTGTATATCTTTGAAAATGAATAGGAGCAAATAATACAAATGATTAACTTCTTTGGTGTAAATGAGAACTACAGTTGTATGGGGTTGGGTACAATCGAGCATATGAAGAACATCGGTCTTGGGTGTAATCCGGGATCGGTCTATTGTGGATCGAGATCAGCACTTCAAGAAGGGAAGTTCGAGGTCGGGTATCATCGGTTTCAAGTTCGAGACCAAAGTGTTCGAGATGAGGCGGTCAAGACCGGTCTAGGTAGAAGCATCTTATGGTAAAAATATCCTATTCGTGTAACGGAAGGGCCGAAAATCTCGTGGTATGTAGCTATCTCGGCGGAAATCACGGCCCAAATCATCAAAGACGTTGAACCCAGTACTTTTAGGGATATTTTACCCTGTAATTAGGTTTTTTACCTTGTATAGGATTCCTTTTTCCCTCCTATATAAAGAACTCAATTCTATTGTATACGACAGAAGATACTATCAGCAATACAGTTATCATTTTTAGGCTATCTTCTCCATAAACTATTTATTTCTTTATTGTTCATTCCGTCACAGCAAAATTGCTCAACCTTGGTGGTTTGTTTATTCTTTCGCTTACTTAAAACAGCCTTTATTTATCACTTATTCTTTAATTGTATCATGTCAAGTCACGTATCCTTAATACCACGTACAAATTCAATTGCTACTCGTATTTTAGGGTAAACAGTTTGGCGCCCACCGTGGGGCTAAGGATAATAGTGAACGTTTGATACAAATTTCTGTCACACACTATTTTACGCTTGTTCTTTGCAGAATCTTTTGTTTTCAGGATATAATATAGTCATGTCACACTCACAGCCCATCAATGACGAGTTTGACCACCAGGGCGAAAACAACAATGTGATGCTCAGTAATGAGGTTCCAACTGACACCAACTCTCAAATGGCGGTCGATGTAGATCAGACTTCTGGCCCGTCGAACAGTGTTTAGAGAGAACACCGCTCGAGAACTCAAAACAATGAAGGGGACGGGATCGGTCTCAAAAGGATATTCGACATGCTACAAGCCCAGCAAGCAGCCATCGCCCAGTTGCAAAGTCGCAGTCAGGTTTCGGACAGGATCGACGCTGGTTCTTCTCGAGGTGTTGTTGCCGAAAATGAACCAACCGCGGCGCAACCGGATGAAAGCGGGTCGGGGATAAATTCTGGAATCATGAAGATGCTCGAGGAACTGACCAAGCGAGTCGAATCGGGCGAAAAGAAGATTGAAGCCAACGATAAGAAAGTAGAAACATATAACTCGAGGGTGGACCAGATTCCAGGAGCACCCCCGGTGTTGAAAGGCTTGGACTCAAATAAATTCGTAAAAAAGCCTTTCTAGTCAAGCGCTGCCCCAAAACCTATACCAAAAAATTTCCGCATGCCGGAAATCCCCAAGTACAACGGGACATATGATCCGAATGAACACGTAACGGCGTACACATGCGCCATAAAGGGAAACGATCTCAAAGATGACGAGATTGAGTCTGTTCTTCTGAAAAAATTCGGGGAGACCTTGCCGAAAGGAGCAATGACTTGGTACCACAACTTGCCCTCGAACTCCATCAACTCCTTTGCCATGCTTGCAGACACCTTCGTCAAAGCTCATGCAGGTGCCATTAAAGTCGAGACACGGAAGTCAGACTTATTCAAAGTCAGGCAAAGAGATAACGAGATGCTAAGGAATTTGTATCTCGTTTTCAAATGGAGCGAATGGACCTACCACCGGTCACCGATGATTGGGCCGTACAAGCTTTCACTCAAGGGCTCAATGCCCGGAGCTCAACGGCTTCTCAACAGCTCAAGCAGAGCTTGATCGAGTACCCGGCTGCCACTTGGGCGGATATACACAATCGATATCAATCAAAGATTAGGGTCGAAGATGATCAGCTCGGGGTCGCCTTGGGATCCGCTTGTCCTATCAAAACTCATGATCGGACCCTAAGAGACAATTATCGAGAGCCAAGGACAAACAGAGACAGACATCGACCGTACCCTGGCGATCGAAGGGCCATCCCGGGAAGACAAAGGTCCCCGAGACAGGAGAGAAAGAACGATCCCAACCAAAGGAACCGAGGACCGTTGCCAAGAAATAACTTCGAAAGAGCAGCTGATCACCGAGAAGCGCCCCGACTGTCCGAGTACAACTTCAACGTCGATTCGGCGACTCTCGTATCCGCCATTGGTCGCATTAAAGATACCAAATGGTCTCGGCCACTGCAATCGGACCCGGCCAAAAGAGACCCCAACTTAATATGTAAGTACCATGGTACACATGGACATAAGACGGAAGATTGCCGGCAGCTGAGGGAGGAGGTAGCATGGTTGCTCGAAAACGGGCACCTCCGGGAATTTTTAAGCGACTGATCCAAGAACCATTACGGGAATAGAAACAGGCCAACAAATCAAGAAGAACCTTAGCACATGATCAACATGATTATCGGAGGGGTAGACGCACCCCAAGGCCCGGTGTTGAAGCGTACTAAAATATCTATCACCCGAGAAAAATGCACTCGGAATTATGCGGCGAAAGGAGCCTTATGCTTCAACGATAAAGATATAGAAGGAGTTGTACAGCCCCATAATGATGCCTTGGTGATATCGATGCTTGTGCACAAAACCCGGGTGAAGCGCGTACTTGTCGACCCCGGTAGTTCAGCTAATATAATTTGGTCATGGGTCGTCGAGCAGCTCGGTTTAACAAACCAGATCATCCCCGAAGTACGGATCCTCAATGGTTTCAACATGGCAAGTGAAACAACCAAAGGGGAAATAACACTGATGGTGAACACCGTCGGTACTGTTCGGGCAACGAAGTTTTGTGTGATCGAGGGCGACATGAGATACAATGCCTTGCTCAGAAGGCCTTGAATTCATGACATCGGAGCTGTACCTTCAACATTACATCAGATGTTGAAATTCCCATCGGCTAATGGGGTCGTAACCGTTTACGGAGAACAACATGCTGCGAGGGAAATGTTCGCAGTGGAAGAGATAGTGCCAAAACCGACCGCTCCTTCCCAGAAGACCCAATAGCAATCACAAACACCACCTTCAACAAACGAGAGTGAGCAGGAGCAACTCGAAGTTGATAATTACGGGGTTCCCCGGTCATTTATCGGTCCCGACGAGTCCAATGCGACCAAATCGACGGTCGAAGAGCTCGAACAGATTTCACTCCAAAGCGACTTGCCCGATCGAAAGGTATACCTGGGCTCGGGCTTAAACTCCGAGCTCAGGACCAAACTAATTAAATTTCCTTCAGCTGACGAAGATTCTTTTGCTTGGTCCCACCTTGACATAACAGGGATACCGCCGGAAATTACAACTCACAAGCTGAGAATTGACCCAAAATTCCGGCTGGTCAAGCAAAAGAGGAGGCCTCAGTCCGAAATCAAGCAAGCATTCATCAAAGATGAGGTAACTAAACTTTTGAATATAGAGTCCATTCGGGAAGTTAAGTACCCGGAATGGCTAGCAAACATAGTTGTAGTTCCTAAGATGGGGAATAAGCTTAGGATGTGCATAGATTATAAAGATCTAAACAAGGCGTGCCCCAAAGAATCCTTTCCCTTGCCAAACATCAATCGCATGATCGATGCTACCTCTGGCCACGAGACTCTTAGTTTTCTCGATGCCTACTCTGGTTACAACCAGATACAAATGGATAAGGATGATCAAGAAAAGACATCCTTCATCACTAAGTATGGCACTTATTGCTATAACGTGATGCCTTTCGGGCTGAAAAACGCGCTACCTACCAACGTCTAGTAAATAAGATGTTCGAAAAACAACTAAGAGTAACAATGGAAGTTTATATTGCTGACATATTAGTTAAGTCCCTGCGAGCAGAGGACCATTTGAGTCATTTGCAGGAAACATTCGACGTCCTAAAGAGGTACAACATGAAGTTAAACCTAGAGAAGTGTGCATTCGGAGTAGGTTCGGGAAATTTTTTTGGCTTTATGGTCTCGAACCGGGGAATAGAAATCAACCTCGACAAAATCAAATCCATCGAAGACATAACAATCGTAGACAGTGTGAAAGCTGTGCAGAAACTGACGGGTCGGATAGCAGCCCTAGGCCGATTTATATCGAGGTCATCCGACAGGAGCCATCAGTTCTTCAACTTGCTGAAGAAGAAGAACGAATTCTCACGGGGACCAAAATGCCAACATGCGTTAGAAGAGCTTAAAAAGTACCTATCTAGCCCACCTTTGCTGCATACGCCAAAAGCAGGTGACCAGTTATACCTTTACCTTGTTGTTTCGGAAATAGCGGTGAGCGGGGTCCTGGTCCGAGAAGAACAAGGTACGCAATTCCCCATTTACTACATCAGTAGAACACCAGGTAAAGCTCAATTTATTCTTTTTATGACTGACTACTTTTCCAAGTGGGTGGAAGCACAGGCTTACGAAAAGGTCAGGGAAAAGGAAGTAATTAACTTCATATGGGACCATATTATTTGTAGGTTCGGGATGCCCTCGGAAGTTGTATGCGATAATGGCAAGCAGTTCGTTGGCAGCAAAATAACAAAGTTCTTCAAAGACAACAAGATTAAGAGAATATTGTCAACCTCATATCACCCCAGCTGCAATGGTCAAGCCGAGTCAACCAACAAGACTATAATTCAGAACTTGAAGAAAAGGTTGGCCGACACAAAGGGAAAATGGAGGGAAATGCTGCCCGAGGTCTTATGGGCATATCGTACAACCGAGAAAACCAGCACCAGGGCCACCCCATTCTCCCTAGTCTACGGTACTGAAGCACTAATGCCGGTCGAGGTAGGCGAACCGAGCATTAGGTTTCGATACGCAATCGAAGAATCAAACCGGGAGGCTATGAACATCAGCCTGGAACTTTTGGACGAAAGGAGGGAAGCTGCTCTGGTTCGGATGGCGGCGCAGAAACAAAAAATCGAGAGATATTATAATCGGAGATCCCATCTCCGATACTTCAACATTAGGGACTTGGTACTCAGAAGAATTACACCCAACACTCGAGATCCCAACGAAGGAAAACTGGGACCGAACTGGGAAGGCCCCTATACTGTCTTGAAGGTCACCGGAAAGGGATCCTACAAACTCGGAATTATGGATGGCAAGCAACTACCAAACAATTGGAACGTGAGCCACCTGAAGCGATATTATTGTTAAGGTAATAAATTTCTTCTTTTATTTTATTTGTCGATACTAACATCTGCAGGTTGCAAATGGAATGACCTCGAGCCAGGAAACACGAAACACTAGGACTGAAAGTACGCATTGCACTCTTTTTTCCTTCGACCGGTTTTGTCCCAAATCGGGTTTTACGGCAAGGTTTTTAATGAGGCAACCAGGAGTCGTGCTAACTTAGAACGGTCGCTCATCGAAGATAATGATATTTGGTGCACAACTTCGATCGACCTCGAATAGCTGGAGATTGCTAGTCTATTTTGAATCTTCGCCTAGCTACTTCGAATTCAAGGGGACTTCACGCAGATCATTAGGAATCAATGTAAGGGTCAAATGGTCGAAAGTACCATGCCCAAGTAGATCGGTCTGCCCCTTAAGCAAAGTTGTAAAATCATATGAATGCTAATAAAGTTTATTTGGCACCAATATTCTGTTTCTGAGCCCAAGGGCCTCTTTGATTTTCATTACATCATCAAAAACTAACATTGTTCAAATGTTTGCGCCAAATTCCGAGGGGAGTAAGACCTATTAAGGCAAACCCCAAACTTGATTAAAAGGCCAAGGCCGTATTGAGTTAACAAAACTCGAAGGGAAATAAGACCAACTTAGGCAAACCCCAATTTATAAAAGGCTAAGGCCAAACCAAACTAAATTCGAGGGTGACTTAGACTTGCCAAGGCAAAACCTCGATTCTTTAAAAAGGCTAAGGCTAAATCAAGTCATTGAAGTTCAAAGGGGAACAAAATTTTCTTAGACTTAATCCCGATTTCTTAATAGGCCAAGGCCACATCGAACTGATAAAGTTCGGAGAGAAACGAGGCCTATTAAGGCAACTTCGAATTCATAAAAGGCTAAGGCCGAATCGGATCGAAGCCTGTTAGGACGGATCCAATTCCTTAACGGACCAAGGTCCCCTCGAGGTGTGGGCCTTATTTGATCGGCCTTGGAGGAAGGAAATATATGGTGAAATAAATCCTAGCTAAGGCAGGAAAACTTGCGAGATATGAAAACTTTAAAGCAAAATCAGACAAAAGGAATTCTTTTATATATGCAAATTAAAGTATGTTACAAAAAGGTCATATCGTTTTACAGGCAACATCAGTCAGAGTCATCTTCTTCTTCCTCAGGGAAGGCCCGCCTCCTTGCTTCGGCTTCGATCTTTGCTGCTTCATCGACCTCAGAAGATAGATCGAAACCTCGAGCTTGCAGCTTCGAGGATGGAGAGACGGGTCTGGCACTTGGTGTATTCGACCAAAATCTTTGATTGCTCCTGGGCGGCCTCAGCATCAGCTCTGTATTGAGCTATCAAATCATCGGCGTCGGCTTTGGACGTGGCAATCTCGAACTTTGCTGATTGCAGCTCGTTCACCGAAACATCCCGGTCCTGGGTGAGCATCTCGACTTGGGATTGAAGAGATTCGGTGCTCTTAGTCAGAACTCCAATTTTTTCTTGTGCCTCCGAAATCTGCTCTTCCAAGGGAACTATGCGAGCTTGGAGGGTCTCCTCTTTCGAAGTTAATATATCGGCCTTGGCTATCCATTCGTTGGTTTTCGCCTTGGCCTCGCTCACTGCAGACCGAAGTTGATTTAATTGGTCGGTTTGCTGCCCCAGCTGGTCGATTGATTTGTCGTGCTCTCTTCACATGAAGTCCAGCTCGGTCCGAAGGTTCGACATCTCCCCCTCGAGTCACTGGCGCTGTGCTTCTTGTGCCATTTCTTCCCTTTGCCGAAGGAATGCCTCGTGATGAAGCACCGAAGACTGCAAGGTGTATATAATAAAACGATCAGTACAAGTATAAGGACAAGATAACGGACGCCAAATAGAGCCAGAGAGGAAGTGTACCTTATTTGACGCCTGTTGAGCTTCATTGAAGAAACAGGCCAAGCCCACCGCATCCATTGCAGCCTGATCCTCTTCGGTCACCAAGCAACGAAGGTAGCTAGCCACGCCTACGGGCGCAGCCAAAACTCTAGCATCTTCGGGAATGGTGAACTTTATTACCCTCTTCCGATCAGGATTGGAACTTGGAGCGGGAAATCTATTGACTAACTTAAGACCGATAGACACCCCACTCGTCTCGGTGGGGGGACTCCTTCTTGGCACTTCGAGCCCGAAGGTATCAGCGATGGCACTCCATCGAAGAACTCTTCGAAGGCTCCTGCTGATACCGGGCCTTTGCTCGGCGTGTGCGTCCTTGCGGCCTGGGCTTCATTCAGAGTTGCCTTCGAAAATGAGGGAGAATCCATCGCCTCTGGGAGGTCCGAGATTCTTTGTACTGCCTCCCCTGCATCTGCACATACCCCAGTCCTCTTCCTCGCCTCGAGATCCTCTGCCCGAGGGATGCAAGCTTCAACAACCGTTGGCTCGGCGACTATCCGAGACGGATCATTATTCATACCGAGGTCTCTATCTTCCTCGGAGTCGTCGCTCAATAGAATAGCCAAGTCGGCAATTCTAGGCTTCCGAGCTATGCTTTTCTTCTTAACCCTCCTTTTCTCAGGCTCTGACGAACCGGGGACTTCTTTTCTCTTTCTCTCTCCCTCCTTCTCCGAGGCAGGGGGAGGGCGAGGAACTTCTCCACCGATGGACGCCGGCCTCAATTCAGCGTCCTTTGATAGACCTGTGAAGAAAGGGGGAAATTTGTGGCAGCATCGACCACTTGAAGTAAGAAAGATGGACATTACTAAGCTCACCATGATTTTTGGCCTCCCAAAGGCCCTTTGATATTTCACGCCAGGCGCGTTCTGAGTAAATCCCTTGGGCTACCACTTTCCGGACCCACTCTTCCAAATGCTGAATCGCAGCCGGCGGATAGGAAGCAGCTATATTTTGCGAAATATATTAGCAATATAACAAGCGAGAGACAGCAAACGAATTACGATTGGAAAATGATTCTTACGATTCATGTTCCACCTTTCGGGGAACGACATATCTTCGGCAGGGATTAGATCTGATGTTCTTATTCGGACAAATCGGCTCATCCAGCCCATGTCTTTGTCTTCGTTGATGCTCGAAAATGGGGCTTTGCTTGCCCGACGAACGAGTTTTATTAGCCCCCCTGGGGAAATTCGGGGACTGTATAGGCGTAGCAGATGATCGCCGGTGAAAGGATGTCCATCGATCTTGCTCACAAAAAAAGCGGAAAAGAAGAACTATCCGCCAAACTGAGGGGTGAACCTGCCCCAAAGTAACATTGTACCTTTTACAGAAGGCAACAATGAGGGGGTCCAGAGGTCCCAACGTGAAGGGGTAAGTGTAAACACTCGAATAACCCTCCACATGGGTGGTAATTGCCTCATCCTGAGAGGGAACTACCACATCTTTGTTAGTCCAGTTACAATCTATTTTTCACCCTCTCTATGGTTTTGCCCATAATCGAGCTTATGTATTTGGCGACCGGTTCACCGCGGCCCAGTACCGAAGAGGCCTTCTCCACCTTAAAGTCGGAGCCGATTGGACATCTGACCGGTATGAAAGCTTTAAGAGGAGGCTTTGTTGAAGTTTCTTCAACAACGACAGGCTCGACCTCCTCAGAAGGTTGAGAAGAAGAAGGATGCTGCTTCGAAGGAACATATTTGGATGTTTTCGTCATTAGAGTAGAAGAGATGGAAGGTGAGCAAAGGGAAGTGTGTAATAGAAGTTTGCTTGAGGCGCTAAAGTACAGAGAACAAAAGCAAGAAAATATTCAAACAACACAAAACCTGGAAATTGAAGAGTGGAGGGGCTATTTATACTTTTCGAAAGCGGCGGTTCGAAACACGAGATGGGAAAACATTAAATGGTATTTGCAGAAGTTGCAGGGTTTGTCGCCAGCTAAGACACGAAAAGACCTTTTTTGACAGCGGTCTCGTGCGTCATCATGCTGTCGTCACCCATCAGCAAGATGTTTTTTAGGTTATGTGGTTTGACACTTCGAACTTCACGTCGCACTCCATAAGTGTGCTGTTACTTGACCTAATCTCGAAAGGCGGCGGCTCATATTGTTTTTTGTCATTACTCTCCAATAAACGAGGGGACTATCTGTATGGGGTCGGATACAATCGAGCACATGAAGAACATCGGTCTTGGGTGCAATCCGGGATCGGTCTATTGTGGATCGAGATCAGCACTTCAAGAAGGGAAGTTCGAGGTCGGGTATCATCGGTTTTAAGTTCGAGACCAAAGTGTTCGAGATGAGGGGGTCAAGACCGGTCTAGGTAGAAGCATCTTATGGTAAAAGTATCTGATTCGTGTAACGGAAGGGCCGGAAATCTCGTGGTATGTAGCTATCTCGGTGGAAATCACGGCCCAAATCATCAAAAACGTTGAACCCAGTACTTTTAGGGATATTTTACACTGTAATTAGGTTTTTTTACCTTGTATAGGATTCCTTTTTCCCTCCTATATAAAGAACTCAATTCTATTGTATACGACAGAAGATACTATCAGCAATACAGTTATCATTTTTAGGCTATCTTCTCCATAAACTATTTATTTCTTTATTGTTCATTCCATCACAGCAAAATTGCTCAACCTTGGTGGTTTGTTTATTCTTTCGCTTATTTAAAATAGCTTTTATTTATCACTTATTCTTAAATTGTATCAGGCCAAGTCACGTATTCTTAATACCACGTACAAATTCAATTGTTACTCGTATTTTAGGGTAAACAACAGTGACATATATGTTCGTTGTGGTGATCTTTGAAATATGATGTATGTCTCAATCAACGACTTATGGCAAGAGAGGAACCAAAGGACCCTTTTGGGTAAATAAAGAAGTGTTGTAGGCCTCGGTAAATTGATACTACAAGACATACATGATAGAGGACAATGGAATAGTAGGATAACTGGAATTTTGAGAAAATGAACTATTAGCCCTAGATTTTGTTTGGAAACATGTTGTAAAATGGGATGTTTGGAAACATGTTGTAAAATGGGATGGGGGAGGTTAAGGAGATAGTTGCGCTAAAGTTGAGGCCGTCCAGCTTTAGGGTTTTTGATTTGTTTGTACATATTTGTTCCCTTGGTAAATAATATTTGACTAGTTACCAAAAAAAATTGAAATATCCCACTTGAAAGTTGATTTTTCGATTTTTTCTTCCCTCCCACGCGCCTAAACGAGAGTGTATCCACGCTCTTTACCACATTAACATCTAGGGGGGTTCAAGACTATCAAATTTTTAAGTTCAAGGGATATTAAAGACCACGTGAAGTTAAGGAGGAACTAAACAAAAGTTGCCAAGTTTAGGAGGTTCCCAAACATTTTTGCCGTAAATAATATTTAATATTTTTTAGGCACACATATTTTTCTTGATATACACATACACATAATTAAATAGTATTATGTAATTATACTTGTGTATTAAAACATGACACTGGAAATTATATTGTAATTACATAATAATAAATAAATATATCTTTATAATTAATATACTACGTAATTACTGCACTACGTGCAATTTTCTATCCTAATTTATAATTATTTTATTTGGCTAAAGATAATGATACTTTAATCAAATTACTTTACATATTTGGTCAAGGAAAGAAGGATACACAATTAGAACATATTGTTCATTGCATCTAAAAAAAAATAATACGTTGTTGAAACTCCATATATTGGCTAAATAAATATGTTAGCTAAAAATAGTAAAATTCCGACTAAATATTTGTGAATTTGACTCCAAAAAGATAAATGCATAGTTTAAATAAATAGTCATTGCATGAAAATAAAAATAAAAATACACAATATGTTTTTCTTTTTATGAAAAAAATACCATTTGAACTTCATTACTTTGCCCAAATTTTCTTTTTATTTGGCTAAAATAAATAGATTTTCAAGTAAATTTTGTAGATTTGAACCGAAAAAAAGATAAGAAATACATAGTTAAAAATTTTACTCATTGTATCCAAAAAAAAAAGGAAGAAAACAATTAGGATAAAATATGCAATGTATTAAGAAGAAACAACGAGAAATATAATTGCTACAAATAAATAATTATATTTGATTATGCGGTAATAAATATTAAAAAAATACCCTACTTGGAAGCTGATATTTCCATTTTTCTTCCCTCCCACGTGCCTAAACGAGAGTGTATCCACGCTATTTGCCACGTCAACATCTAGGGGGTGAAGACTATCAAATTTTTAAGTTTAAGGGGGTAATAAAGGCCATGTGAAGTTTAAGAAGAAACTAAACAAAAGTTGTCAAGTTTAGGGGTTCCCCAACATTTCTGCCGTAAATAATATTTAATAATTTTTAGGCATGCGTATTTTTTTGCTTGATATACACATACAATTGCCGCATATTAAAGTCTATTTACTTTCTTAATCTAAAAAATTTCATTTAGTGTCCTGTAATTAAACTTATTTTACAATATAAAAAATCTATTAGGTATTATACTTGTGTATTAAAACATGACACTGAAAATTATATTGTAATTACATAATAATAAATAAATATATTTTTATAATTATTATACTATGTAATTACTGCACTACGTGCGATATTAAATCCTAACTTATAATTATTTTATTTAGCTAAAGATAATGATATTTTAATCAAGTTACTTTACATATTTGGTCTGGAAAAAAAGGATACACAGTTAGAACATATTGTTCATTGAATCTAAAAAAGAAAAATATGTTGTTGAAACTCCATATATTGGCTAAATAAATATTTTAGCTAAAAATAGTAAAATTCCGACTAAATATTTGCGAATTTGACTCCAAAAAGAAAAATGCATAGTTTAATAAATAGTCATTGCATGAAAATAAAAACAAAAATACACAATTTTTTTTTTTTTGTAGAAAAAATACCATTTGAACTTCATTACTTTGCCCAAATCTTCTTTTTATTTGGCTAAAATATTTGAATTTTCAAATAAATTTTGTAGATTTGGACCCAAAAAAAATAAGAAATACATAGTTAAATATTTTACTCATTGTATCCAAAAAAAAAAATACAATTAGGATAAAATATGCAATGTATATTAAGAAGAAATAACGAGAAATATAATTGAAATAAATAAATTATTATATTTGATTATGTGGCAATTAATATTTGAAAAATAGCCCACTTGAAAGTTGATTTTTCGATTTTTCTTTCCTCCCACGCGCCTAAACGAGAGTGTATCCACGCTCTTTGCCACGTCAGCATCAGGGGGTCAAGACTATCAAAATTTTAAGTTCAAGGGGGTATTAAAGACCACGTGAAGTTTAAGAAAAAACTAAACAAAAGTTGCCAAATTTAAGGGGTCTCAAATATTTCTGCCATAAATAATATTTAATAATTTATAGGCATACATATTTTTTTTGTTGATAAACACATATAACTGCCATATATTAAGGTCTATTTACTTTTTAATCTAAAAAAGTTCATTCAGTGTTTTGTAATTAAACTTTAGTTTACAATAAAAAGTATCTATTATATATTTATACTTGTGCAATCAAATATGACATTGAAAAATATATTATAATTACGTAATAATAAATAAATAGATCTTTATAATTACTATACCATCTAATTAATGCACTACGTGTGATTTTTAACCCTAACTTACAAGTGGGGCATTAAAATTTAGAAGGTGCTTTGACAGTCACGATTTATAATTCGCATTCTTTAATGAGCAATGCTATGTATAAGTTATGTTTATCCGCTGCGATTCATAACTCGACTTACCGATTATACGTGCATTTTTCAATTGCAATCTATATATAACGGAAACGACATTTCTCCATCAAACTTTCGTTGCTTTCTGCAGCAACAATATGATCGAACTAACTCTGAAACTGAAAGCTTAGGATCTTTGATCTACCAAAAAATTAGTTCAGCTTTTTCTCCATAGCATTGCATCGGATTGGTACATAGCATATTTTTGACAATTCATATAAGCGTTTGAATGAACAATGGATCCCCAGGAAGGAGGATCGGAGAGAGATAAGGCAAAATCTACGTCTTCTTCTACTCCTCTCGCGGCTGTCTCTACCTACTGGAGAGGTACATTTTTCCGATGCAATTATCCCCTAATCTCCTTTTATTTATGATGCATATCAGCGGCTCTAGGTTTGCTGTTGATTATCGTCAAATTAATTTCACTTTGGATTAGTTCACTTCGCACTTGTCTTTTGAAATTAATTTAGCACTAGTCAAGAGAAAGTTCGCGTTTCTTCTCTTAAAATCAGTAGTTCACTTGATATACTACTCGGATTTTTAGCTACTGTTCCACTCAAGTTCACTTGCAATTTGCTGTAAAGTGTCGGAACAGAGAGATGGAGTGAGAGAAGCGAAAAAACCCAAGTTTCCTAGGCAGCTTTGGATTGCTAATGATGAAGTGTATTTTTATGATACTCGGGATTTTGGCTGCTTTTCACTCAAGCTCCTTTGCAATTCGCAGTAGAATGTTGGAACAGAGAGATAGAAAGAGAGAGGGAAAAAACTCAGGTGCTTAGTTAGATTTTGGATTGCTGGTGATGAAGTGAATTCATTGAAGCAAAATGTTCACTTTGCTTTTGTATGTTTCATTCTGATTTCCATGATGTAGTTCTTTACATATTTGTGCTTCTAGCAAAGTACTTTATTTTCAAATGATTGTTTTGTGTGTAATCATTTGAGTAACATGGTTAGTGAGGATTTACAAAGCTGACTCCAATTATTTTGGGGCTGAGGCTTAGTTTTTGTTGTATTGTTATGTGTAATGATATTCATTGCATACTATTCTTAATTTGGTCTAAGAGAATATAAAGTTGAAGATGTATTTTAAGCATATTGGTTTTCTTTTTCAACAAAAAAACAAATTTTATAGACTTTGATTTAGAGAAAGAAAGGAGTATACTGGATGAACAAGGTCTTAGAATTGCTGAAAATCAAGATATCAGTCAGAAGAACCGCCGGAAACTTGCGGAGAGCACTCGAGGTACTAAACATGCATTTCCATTGAGTTGATACTGCACTACCATTATAAATCGTTATAATTACTTTTACTTTTTTTGTTTGTGTAAAACATGTTCGTGAACCTCCTGGCAGACTTTAAAAAGGCTTCAAAAGAAGACAAGTTGAGCTTATTTAACTCTTTGCTCAAGGGTTATCAAGAAGAGGTTGACAATCTTACAAAGAGAGCAAAATATGGGGAAAATGCTTTTCTTAACATTTATCAGAAACTTTATGAGGCACCAGATCCCTACCCGATTATTGCTTCTATTGCTGTAAGTACGACGCCAGCTTTATAATCACTTATCCCTTGCTTGCGCAAATGAAAAACTTCATGCTAATGAGAGAACTCCTAGAGTTTGATGATCAATCTTTGAAACAATATACTGTTAGAGCTTGTACTGGTGCTCGCTGCTGGCCACTAAAAATGGCTAGATTGAGCTAAAATTATTGAAGTTATTGTCACATGGCATTTTGCAGTGAGTGGATTAGTGGTCCGTGATTTTGGATTCTCATGATACTAAATTGTAGGCTGGTTATATGTTTCCATTTTAGATTAGCAACTAAACTGTAACTGCTAAGTATGTGTAGGAAGAGGATTTGCGACTATCTTATTGCGCAAACTTTTTCAGTGGCATAACAGTCATGTCGAGTGGGGCTTGGGATGCTGAAGTATTTCTGATGGTTAACAGATTTAACTGCTGGAATTGACACTATCTAGAAAAATGTTTTAGAAACAGTATTTAATGGCTTGAATGATGGCTACACAATTCAATTAAATAAATCTTCAGGGTGCTAGAGCTCTGGAACTGGAGTTTTAACTCTAAAGTACATATGAGACTGCAGTTTATTTACTTTTAAGTTTTCTCTGATTGTTCTTTGTTAGACCTGCTGTTACTAGGGTCTATAACCGCAGAAAGAAGGGTGAAAATAAGGCTTAAATGTAATTGCTTTATTTATTTATTATTATGTATCTGTATTTGTAGTAGTTACCTAGCAGTTAACTAGCAGTTCAGGCAGATATTTTGTGTTATATTATATTAGGAAGAGGGGAAGACAGGCAGTTTATTCTGTAGTATTTTCTCTGGCAGATTTGGAGGTTAAGGTTTCTCAAAATACCTTGGTTGTTAGGTGTATTAATGTTCTAAATGCTGTTTGTTTCTCTGTAGAACTTACTATTTGTTGGTGGCAATAAAGAATAGTTGAAGTGTTGTTCTGTATTGCAAATTCACTGATTACAGCTAGGAGAAATTCTGGTTTCCTAACATTCTTACTTTATGCAGGAAAAGGATTCAAGGATATCAGAATTAGAATCTGAGAATCGAAAAATGAGGCTTGAGCTTGAAGAATTTCGCATGGAGGCAACTCACTTGAAAAATCAACAAGCAACAATAAGAAGACTTGAAGAGCGTTGCCGTCAGTTAGAACAACAGGCCAGTATCTATATATACATATGTGCCACACATGCGTATGTCTGCTACTTGCATATTGACAGTAATTTTGTTGATTATTACTGCAGTCACCCAGTTCACTACTTCGCTGTGCAATCCCTACCATGTGAATGGTTGCTTATATTTATTCTCTACTTTGTAAAAGTTCCACACAAGTAGGGATCACACGATTTGAACTATGCTGAGTGGATCAGTGGAACCACTGTTAGCTTCTACTTAAAATTCACTCAGAGAGAGAGGAAAAGAAAAACAAAAAAGAGGAAGCCCAAGCTTTGTGGCTTTGCTAGCTTTCACTTTTCAAACCCACAAATCTTCTCAAGTAGCTCCACGTTTCGCTAGGATTCAACTCTAGAAAGGCTTATCCCCACAAAAATAAATAAATAAATAAAACCTAGAGAAAGGCCTTTTATTCTGTTTCAAAATTTGAACTGCTGATAGTACCAAATATCCATCATTCGCATCTGAAACTAGTCAGAGTCCCAAATTTGGTGTGTCTAATGGAGAACTTCAGTTGCTTTCTAATAATGGTCACAAGAGTAGTGATGATGGTGCTGCAGCACTTGGGATATTGAATACAGTTAGACGAGAAGCCCGGGAGTCTTTCTTGAAGATGGTTTACTGGGGCTTGTGGCAAGTGACCTTGAAGGGGGAGATGAAGTGGTTTTGCAAGCAAGTTAGAGTGTAACAGAGAGACAGGTTTTGGCAAAGTTAAGGTGTGAGAGACTGGAGGTAACGAGAGACATGCAGCTGAGACATAAATGGAGTCTGCTAGGTTTCGTGAATTGATTGGAGAAACTAGTTAGTGCATTTCACCATATAAATATCTAATAATGAAACATAGAGGCAGCTCAATAAGCTCATTAACCATCGAGTTTAACTTGAGCTAAGGGGACAAAAATAAGCTGGCTAAGCCTGAGTAAGAGTTAGTGTGGCTTCTCAGCACCCTTTGAGAGTGGTATTCAAAGTGAAGCTAAGAATATGATTTCTGCTTAATTTTCATGCACATTACTTTCCTGTTTTTGTTTCTGTAATAATTCACAGTACTTTTCCTCTTCCTTTCCTTTCTTGTATTTTTGGGCCTTTTTCCCACAGGGTGGGGAGTGTGGTTTGAGTTAGAATTTTGCACTTTCCGATGTTGGACTTTCTCTATAGTGCTGGCTTATAAAGAAAAGCACATGTTCTTAGTACCATCTGATGTTGTGAATCTGAGTACACAGCGGCCAGCTTCATTTGGCTTGATCCTTAAGATGTCCTTTTGGTGGTTCAGATGGAGGAGAAAGTCAAGGAAGTTGTAGAAATTAAGCAACGTAGTTTGGCAGAAGAGAACCAGAAAACCCTTGAGGTTTTAAAAGAAAGGTGTTACATTTAGCTTCACATCTATGTATTTGGTGTCATATCTTTCCTTCTGGAATAGGAATATCATGATTTGCAGTCTTCTATTTGATGCAGGGAACAACTATTGCAGGATCAATTACGGCAAGCTCAAGAAAGTGTTTCGACCATGCAAAAGTTGCATGAACTTGCGCAGAGCCAGTTGTTTGAAGTCCATGCGCAATCAGGTGTTATATTCATCTAGCCATAAACCTGTTTATTTGTTTGATTTGTATTATGCTAATCTGAAAGTGTGCAGCTCTTTTTTCTTGTCAAAGTTTGCTTTCAGGATTTGGATTTTCTGCTCTCTTTTTTTTCTTTTCGTTTTATTGGCTAAATATATACCTTAATAAATAGTTGGACTAACTCATTTGTACTCAAATAGAGGGAGAGAGGGCAGCAAAGCAATCAGAAGTCTGCTTGTTAATGGATGAAGTTGAACGGGCTCAGACTCGCCTTCTTAGTCTTGAAAGAGAAAAGGTAATAGGATTAACTGTCTTTGGTTTCAGTTTTTCTTCTTTTTGTGGTACATTGCTTCACTTTAAATTCCATATCAAGCATTTTAGCTGTGGACACTTTTCCACTCTGTTTCGATGGAGACTCAGTAAGCTCAACCATAAGATTTTACGGCAGAATCGTAG
The DNA here is from genome assembly GCA_002018475.1 of Nicotiana obtusifolia. NCBI lineage: Eukaryota > Viridiplantae > Streptophyta > Magnoliopsida > Solanales > Solanaceae > Nicotiana > Nicotiana obtusifolia. The sequence continues at coordinate 81,482 of MCJB01015053.1, forward strand.
TGAATGTTTTCTTTTTGGATTGATTAATAATATTATGCCTTGGCTTATTCAGGGATTGTTGCGCTCACAGTTACAGACGGCAAATGAAGATAATGATCACAAGAACAGGTTAAGTTCATTGTCTTAACAAATTTGTTTTATCTCCTTCAGCCATATATGCATGTGACTGCAAATATATATCTTGCGAAAACCATCTCCTGACAAGCTTTGACATCCAGTTGATCAATCTGTGGCTGGTGAACGATGTTCTTAGCTTGTTACACTGGTTCTGAGAAAGTTTATTACTCTTGAAAATTAAAATGGTCAAAAGCTCTGTTTTACATATCTGACTAGAAGCAATGCAGTTTAACAAGAGGAAGACGAAGTGTGAGAGTTTGTATGGCATACTCTAGAGCAAACTAGGTTAGTCAAGAATAGTGTATAAAAGTGTAATTACAGCAATCAAGTCACACTTAAACCTTTTAATGTATTAACGTGTGAACTATGATCTATGACAAACATTTGTATAGTACAGCTTGTTTCTCTATAGTTCTTTTTTCTTCCAAAACATGTCTATCATTGGTAGACAGGTTAAAGTAACTGGTCGAATGTCTTCACCGCTTCACTTTCAGCGATAATTTGGACACAAATAGTGCTCTTGAGACTTCTCTGATTGCCAAGGAGAAGATCATTTCTGAGCTAAATACAGAACTTCATAATTTAGAGAACACCTTTTCAAATGAGCGAGAACAGCACATGAATGAGATAAAGAAGTTGAATGCGCTTCTTAATGAAAAGGTATGTTCCTTTGGTGCTAGTGTAATAGTTGTCAACTAAAAATGTACCGAGGATATAAAAAAATTCCAACTCTTCTTTGACCATAGTGTTACCTTCCTCACTGGTTTGCTTGTATGTATCAGTACAAAATGCTCCAACTGACTTCCTAATGTATCGGAACATGTTCATTGGTTTATACCAATTTTTGTGGGACCAATTTGAATAATGTTCCTACTTTCCACATTGGGGAATAGGATAGACGTTCATAATGTCAATATTTGGATATTGTGTAAAACTTTTTTCCTTTATGTTTTATCCCCTCTGATCTATTTTTATGTTAGTAACTTAGGTGCTCTGAGATATACTTCACATTTCTTGCGTAAAGTACTAATACCAGTCCTAGGTATTTATGCCTATTTATGCCTCTCAAATTGAATCAGCTCCTCTAAGAGCACTTATGCTGAGTTTCACTCTGAAGGCTCAGGGGTTCAACTTTGATAAGTTGCTGCAACTATTTTATTATATATATTATAATAGGCATCAAGTTTTGTTGTTGGTCAATCTCTCTTTTAAGGCCTTTTTTTCTCGTTACCCCCAATTAATTCATGCTTTTGAATGTACCCTAGGAAGTTGCTCTTGAGGAACTGAAGAAGGAACTTCAAAAAAGGCCAACAACAAAGTTGATTGATGATTTGAGGAAGAAAGTTAAAATCTTACAGGTTATTCTCACTCAATATGCTTCAGTTACTCGATTTTGTGTAGGTTTTACAAGTCCTTTTAATTTTTGGTTTTCGTTGAACTTCTGACTTCTCAAGATAGCCTAAGAAATCTCTAAACTAATTTCTCAACATGTTAAGATATTGACTGCTTTTCTTTTTTCTTCATTTTCCTTTTTCTTCCCTGTGTTACATGACTACATCAATTTGCTCCACTATATCCAGCTTCATTTGCTTTCATCTTCGAGTTTGGAACTGGGTCTCTCCATGATTCACTACCTAGCTCAAGAATGTCATTGCTACATTCTCCACTGTAATCCTTTTGTTGCTTTGAGTAGGCAGTGGGTTACAATACAATTGAGGCTGAAGACTGGGAAGTTGCTACCAGTGGAGAAGAGATGAGCAAACTTGAGTCCTTACTTCTTGATAAGAATCGGAAAATGGAGCATGAGCTGACACAGTTAAAGGTAACTTGCAAGTAGTGATTATGCCCCAATTATATGTTTGATTGTCACGAATAATTATGGAAAGAATCTGAATGTATTTAGATGGTAATGCTCTCAGAGATAAATTATGTTTATTTGATTATCGTATAGAACTTTATATCTGAGGAGTCAATTTATTTTAAAAAAAGAACCTTTATATCTGAGTTCAGTGTTGATACACTTGAACTACTTCGTGAGATCAATCATGAATCATGTTGTTTTAACTTCTTTCTATTTCAGTTCCAACTTTCTGAAAGGACGTCTTCATTGGAATCTTCTGAAGCCAAGATTGTAGAATTAACTGCAAAGCTTAATGAACAACAACGATTAGTACAGAAGTTAGAGGATGATATTCTAAAGGTTTGTGCAGTTTTCTCCCCTCCCATTCTCCCAACCCAGGTTTGTGGTAGATATAATAGTGTTACTTTTGCATGTTGGTGATTAAACACGATGTGCCAGAAACAGGATTTATTTAGATTTAAACTTGCCCAAGTGATAGCTGCTTGCTTTTCTATAAGTTTGCAAACAATTGAGTGTAGTTTAGTAAATTATATTTTTCAGAGAACTCTATTGTTGCTGCAGGGATATAGTTCTAAAGACAGAAAAAGCACTCTAATTGATGATTGGGATTTATCGGAGTCTGGAGGAAAAGAGGCATCTAAGGTGAATATTGGTCTTTGCTTGCTTCCTTTTTTTCGTCTCCGCCCTAGAAAGAAAGGTTATATATAGACTATTTGAACTAAGCCTTGCTCCTGCATCATGTCAACTCTCTCTGCAAGTGGCTTCTACCTTCCTTTTTCTAAAGGTTCAATTCTTTCATATAGTTGAGCAGGTGATCTTCTCCCTTTTACCCTTTAGTCTAAAGGTTTCAATAAAGGCCATGTCATAGCATACTCCAGCAGACCAGTACTTGGATCTTTCAGAAAATGCTATAAATTTAAAATTACCAGTTTGTCGTTTAATATTTACAGTAATCTTATTGCCTGACCTCAATCACATTATCTGTCAAACTTAAGGAGTGCGAGTCATGTAATAGTGGTTGAGAAATCTGCCTTAAAGGATCCCCTGAAGTGATCTTTCAAGTGGATGGTAAGGGATTGAGAAGTGCACAACAGAATACATCAACAGTATCATTTGAACAGATTTATTACTGTTTTAAGAAGATGACAAACTGTTAAAAAACAAAAACACAACTTGGTTAAGATTGAACTTAATGTCAGTAGTTCAAGACATCCCTTCAATCCAAAAAATAGGTCGATGCATATTCTTTCTGGTACCTGAGAAAGCAGGATAGTGTAACTCCGGCCTAGTTCTGCGTATCACACCTGTTACTAATTTAACAGCCGACCTATCTCCCAACATTTTGCATGTTTGATTTTTCATTCCAACATGACCCACAAAACAAGCCACCCCATGCCAACTTTCTGAAGAAATGGAATATGATATTGATCAATATGGATTCAGATAAAAGTTTTAAATTGTGAACTCCTACCATCACATCTCCTATTCCTCTAAGAGATTCCTTTGGGGAACTAGTCACTGAACAACGAATCCTGCTTTTTTAGGACTGATGCATATGGTTACCCCCAAAGGATTGCATAACCTCCAGTAGTACTCTTGCAGTAACCGTGGAGATCCACCTCTGTTAGGCAGAGGAACAAGCGATGATAAACCAATCTAAAACAAAATGAAATAAGAATCCAATTGATGAAAATGAATGACATCTGTTAGTGATCAAAAAAAACGAATGAAATCTGTTAAAGAGTGGAGAAAAGAATATTTGATGGGTATCATAGATAACCATCATACAATGGATAATTTCCTCGAGTTATCTATTGACATGTATGATTAGGTTTCCAAAGGGTCGATGCTTCTGATTCATGCATGTGAAGTTCTAAAACGCTATAATATTTATGAGTATGAGCTCTCTAAAAGTTGACATATATTTACTTATCAACAACATGTATTTTCTTATCAAAAATAAAATAAAATATTGACATATATTGAATAGAATGCAAAACAGAGGCATGTTTCATCAGACCAAGATCAAAACTCTATGCTTAAGGTGATTTGCAACCAAAGAGACCGCTTCCGGGCTCGCTTGCAGGAAACTGAGGAGGTTTCACTCTTTTTCCCTTTCTTATTGAAATGATTTCTACTTCTATCTTTCCACCCACCTTCCAAAAACCTCAGATTATTTTATCTTTTATGATTACAAGAGTCATTAGCTTGTAATTCTTGATCTTGCTAGGAAATTAGGCGGCTGAACGAGAAGATAGGGGTGTTGACCTCAGAACTCGAAAAAACAAAAGCAGATAATGTCAAACTTTACGGAAAGATCCGTTATGTTCAGGATTATAATTCTGAGAGAGTGATCCCAAGAGGATCAAAGAAGGTGACCTACCTGGATTTATTGTTGATTTCACAGTCCGCTTCAATTATTATTTTTCCTGAAATGCTGCCTTCTCATTCTCAGTATGCAGAAGACCTAGAAAGTGGTTTCAGCTCAGATGTGGAATCCAAATACAAGAAGATGTATGAGGATGATATTAATCCATTTGCAGCATTCTCAAAGAAGGTTCCCAACTTTTCTTTCACATCTTAATTGCATTCCGAGTCTTTTTTCCAGAGGGCACGGTTAAGCTGGTGTTAGTAAAACTTAGTTGCTCCACTTGCCTCCATCTGCCAAGTCCATTCATTTGAGGCCTCTGAATTAGCTTTCAGAATCATTTAAATTGATGAGAGCAGCTTCCTTTGCGTGTTATTTTTAATGTCCCATCACAAAAATTGCTCAACCATTTAAAGTTCCAACTTCTAAACTGTTTCTATATGTTCTCATCTTTCTGTCTTTTCCCAACATTTACTTTGTCTAGTCAGTGCAATAGCTTCCCTTTAATTTTCTGTATTTCCCTTGTTTCCATTTCTCTATCTGTTCATGCTCATACCCATTTTACTCGTGCCGTTGGAGGTTGTTGGTCCGCATCTTATCAAATCTTTTTGCCTATAATAGGAAAGAGACCAAAGATACAAGGAACTGGGTTTGAGAGACAAGATTACTCTCAGTAGTGGACGTTTTCTTCTTGGTAACAAGTAAGCTTCCACTATCATGTTTCCCCTTTAGGCTTATGGAAAAAGTTAGATGTCATTGTTGATTATTGTCACTGGTTTTATCCCGGATGGTATTAATAGTAGATTGGAGTCTCATATATTTTATATCATTTAAAAGGTAAATGTATAAAATAGTGTTGTTCTTAGATTCAGCAGGAATAAAATGTACAATAATTTTATATGACTGCTACTTCATTATACGCCATTTTCCTCTTCGTGGGTTTTAAAGCAGTGGGGAAAGTGGAAATATTTTAAGACCATGTTCTATGTTGAAATGTGATTGTATTAAAATCAGCTTTTGAATGTCATGTAATGAAGTGAAGCGAAATTTCATGTTGCAGATATGCCCGTACCTTTGCATTCTTTTACACCATTGGGTTGCACATTTTAGTGTTCACCTGCCTATACAGAATGTCAGCTTTGAGTAACCTCAGGTATAACCTCATGGACACCCCCACTCTCTTTATTATAAAAAAGAAATGTCATTGTTGTTTCTGTGGTGTAATTCAGGATCAATAAGGTGGTTGTTTATTAGATTGAGTTGATTTTTTTGCAGCCATGGATCTGAAGAATCTTTTGTTGGAGACAAGACTATCAATCTTCCTCATGCCCTATAGGTCCCCTTCAATATGTCAAAATTTTGAGTCTTTTAAGTCCTTGCAATCACGTGGGAAACATAGGAGCTCTGTATAACATGTATAGGTTAAAAATGACACATTAATTGTATAATTCAAGTTTGATGGTGCATTAAGAAACTATATCCTGGTCCAGTGGATTTCTTCTTGCTCTCTAGTGTTGTTTCCTTCCACGCGATACTCTCGTGCATTAAAAGAAAAAAGCGCAGAAATTTGGTCACAATTATGAATATAAAGTGGATATCGAGTGGTAGTAGAAGTTATTTCGACTTAATTACCAGAAGAAAAAAAAAAGAAGTTATTTCAACTCATACATTATGAGACGAGCAAATTTTGGGAAAAGAATTGGGAAAAAGAGGAGCGCGCTATGCCATTTCTCTATTTTAGCATCGAGTCGCTTAAATAGGCCGTAAGAAGAGTGAAGCCTAGCCTACCAAAAAGTTGATCTGCACGCGAAATGCTAAGTGGCAGTTGTATACTTGTACTAGTGTATACCCCTGCTTAATTATAAAAACCCAAGAATAAAGAGAAATAAGAAACAAAATCCTTACTGCCAGTCTGCCACTATTCTGCACAATTGGCAAGTGAGCATACGGGAATGCTTGGAATCATGTGAAGAGAAGGCAAATAGCAATGACTAAACAATCACCTCAACGAAGTCGTTGTAGTTAGTGGTAAGTATTCCCGCCTGTCACCCGAGTGACCCGGTTCGATCCCCGGCGATGGCGTTTTCATATTTCTAATGCCTGTCACCACTCACAGGAGCTGCCATTTTCCTCCTTTACAAATAGGTATTGCATCAACTCTTCGAGCTCGTATATATTTTTTGGTATAATTTCTATAGCACTCCTATTAAATTTGCATATCTATGTAGGGAATCGGTGAGGATTTGGTTGGATTTGTTACAAAATGGTTTGCTGTCGGTAAGGATTCGGTGCTCAAGAAATTAGACAAAAAGTGCCAGATTTGTCGATAGGGAAGAGCGCTCGACACTCGTCACGACAGTAGTGTAGGTGGGGGGGACGTATTTTCTTTTCCGTTTTGGCTCTTTTACCTGACAGTGGGGAACAGAGGTTCAGTACTATTGATATAGGTAAATAATTTCATCCATTAGTTGTTGGAATTAGCAGTGATCTTTCCATTTGATTAGAAGATTCAACAGCTAATTCACCCTCGCAATTGTCTCCACCGACAAGGACAAGACTGCATAATTGTAGGCTAGTGCCTGCAATTAAATTTGATGTAAAATATGAGCGAGCAAGGCCAAAAGGACAGGGGAGTAACTCTCAATGTCGTGATCTGACCTACTATAATAGAGGAGATTCAAGGAATCAGAACTGTTTTAGCGCATACTTCACAGAGCTTTGATAGTGCCAACCAAACACTCCTTAACGTTTTTTTGGATTCTTCACACGGTGTTCGATATTCGCATTAGCTATTGCATCAATTGGTATCAGAGCTTGGAAAGGGTTTGTTCTTACAATTCTAATCCTGTTCTTCGTGCTTTAATTTTAGGTTCTTTCTTTAATTTCGTTTTTTATCAACAAAAAAAAAAGTGACAAAAAAGAGAAGAGAAAAACTGAGAATTGTTGTTGATTGAAGTTGCTAAAACATCTAAGGTTGAAATCTTGAAGTAGTCGTTCTTCAAACCTTAAGTTGAAATCTTGAAGTTAATTGAATTGTTAGATAAATTGTCCATTGTTCTTGGTTGAATTCTTGAAGTTCTTGGACATCAACTTGTGGTCTTGAATTAGTTCACGTTAATCTTGGGAACTCTTGAAGTTCTTGGACGTCAATTTGTAGTTCTTGAAATAACTCACGTTAGTCTTGGGGCTTCTTGAAGTTCAACCGTCCTTGACAAATTTGCATTGAATTCTTGAAGTTCTTGAACATCAACTTGTTGTTCTTGAACTTGGTGTCTCAAAAATGTGTAAATCTTGGAGGCTAGGAGAAGAAGAGAATAAAAAACCCTAAGCCTAGTTTAAGAAGGAAACAACTCTCATTCCAAAAGGGAGAAGTTTCAAGGAATTATTTCCCATTAGGATAAGGAGAAAAGGTGTCACGACCCAAGCCGGAGGGCCGCGACTGGCACCCTGACCCTACTGTCACGACCCGACCGGAGGGCCGCAACTGGCACCGGACCCTACTCAACGGGCACTGGCGTACCCTTCATCTAACTTTCCTTATTATCTATAAAGCTTATCATACACATACAATCTCGAACAATGATCATAATGAACTAAAATATCATACCATGATATGAACATACTTATATGGCCAACAAGGCTGCAATGCAAAACCATACAACAAAATACATACGTTTGCCGACAAGGCAATTTAACCGTACATAAGTCAACCCATTGTCTATTGTCTGTACATAACCCAACACTTGTCTATGCATAAACTGACACTTGTCTATGAGCCTCTATTGGAACATACATCATGCAACATGCGTCGGAACAGGGCCCCGACATGCCCATAATTCCTATACAAAATGCATACCACAACTACGGCAAGTCCGAAGGAGGGATCTCGCCAATATCTGCTGAACTGGATAGCCTACTGCGGCGGGGGAGCCTCGTCTATATGTCTACCTGGACTTGCAGCACGACATGCAGCGTCCACAGAAAAGGACGTCAGTACGAATAATGTACTGAGTATGTAAGACAGGAAACACAACATTAGAACAGTAATATGAGTCGAAATAAGAAACACATAACCTGTACCAACCGAAATATCTTAAGGGCGACTAATCATAACAATGCCTCATGTGCACATGCATATACATACATATATCTATATCTATATCTATATATATTTTACATATATATATATATATATATATATATATATATATATATATATGA
>MCJB01015053.1:90126-105850 GCA_002018475.1 Nicotiana obtusifolia
TATATATATATATATATATATATATATATATATATATATATATATATATATATTCTTTTTAAATTCATCATACACATACGCCTCTGTGGGCTTCATCATCATCATGTCATACCCGGCCGTATTAGGCTCGGTCACAACATACCCGGCCTTCATAAGGCTCGGTAGGATGAAAGGTATACATACATATAGTTTGCACAATAGGTGCCATACCCGGCCGACTATAGCGCGGCTCGGTAGAGTAAGACATATACAATACATGCTGGACTCTTATGATTCATGCTTTCATAGTGAGGTAGGGTCAAAGGAATAACAATATATCAATCCTCCCATAAGAGGGGAAACAACATAAGCGCTCATAGCTTCTAAGAATAGAGTATTCTTTGCGGCTCGTCGGTGGCATTGTATTCAATTAGAGTCATGCAAAAGAAAGAGGGGACGGTCTTACATACCTGGTATATACTGCACCAGTTCCTCAAGCTACGCAATTGTTACAATTCCTTAGTCTACAAATAAAGAACAATTCAACTGTTACCCTCTAAGCATTATAGCTACCATTAATCACAATCCCCTAAATTCGTATGGTGCTTCTCCACACCCTTCTTCTTCTAAAACTTCACAAACATAGTAGTAACACATGCAGCTCAACAACAACACAAAACAACCATAACCCAATCTATTAGCAGTTATTAACTTGAACCCATGGCTTCCATTCACCATTCCCATGAGTTCTTACATGCATAGAATGGATTTCCAAGAATCCCCAAGAGAAAGAATGTAGGAGAAAGCAATAACTTACCTTGCATGTTTGATTAACTAGCCCTCTTCCTTGGTTCTTCAATTTCTAAGTCTCACTCCCAATTAGGGCTTGAAAGGAGGGAGAATCAATTAGGGCCTCTCCTTAGTTTCTTCAATCTCTAGCTTTTACTCTCAATTTAGAACTTGGAAGAGAGAAATTCGATTAGGGTTCATGGGATTCTTTGAGAAGGGGTCGTAAGGATTCTATTTCACTGTGGAGGTCTGGAATGAAGGTGAAATAACTCTCTTGGCCGACCTTGGAGCTTATATACTTGTTCCTTAATTGGCAATTAAATAATACACGTGTCTGACGCCTGTCAAATCTGCGATCGCATTCTCGCCACAGAAACGACATGCGGTTCGTATTTTGGTCACAATTCTCAGCCCAGAAATCTGTCGCATTATGCGATGGAGGATGTCAGGTTTGCGGTCCGCATTTTCAGTATGCGGTCGCATACTGACCGCATTTCTGACACAGATTTCTGCCCATAAATCTGTCTCAGTTTGCGATTTCAGTGCGAGAAATGCGGCTCGCATGTGGGTTTGCGGTAGCAAACCCAGCTTTGTGAAGCCCTTTGCTCTTTTCTCGACTTTTTGAATTCTTTTTCGGTTCTTAGGCTCTATACATATAGCTATCCTTCGACATGGTCTAACGTACGAAATTACGGGTTGTAACACCTACTCGCCGAGTGCCGACGTACCTGTCATCAAACTTCTCTTATTGTCTATAAGGACCGACGAGGCTAGTATAAATAGCAAACAATAATCATAATCAGCTTAAACTTTCCGATAATGACATGAACATACATATATAATATGGCCAACAAGGATGCAATGCAAAAACTATACGACAAAATACATTTGTCGACAAGGCAATCTCACTATACATAAGTCAACCCCTTGTCTATGAGCCTCTACAGGAAGACAAGTAATGCAACCTGTGTCGGAACAGGGCCCCGACATACCCAAAATGCCTATGACAAAATGAATACCAAGACCACGGCAAGTCCGAAGGATAAATCTCGCCAATATCCCCTGCACTGAGCAGCCTACTGTGGTGGGGGAGCCTCGTCTATATGTCTGTCCGGACCTGCAGCACGACATGCAGTGTCCACAGATAAAAGGATGTCAGTACGGATAAAGTACTGAGTATGTAAGATAGGAAAACATTATATAAGAACAGTAATATGCGTCGGGATAAGAAACATACAACCTGTACCATCTGAGTGCCTCTGAGGGCGACTGACCATGAAATGCCTGATGTGCATATACATATACATGTATCCTTTTTAAAATCATCATATATATATATATATATGCCTCTGTGGGCCTCATCATCATCATATACATACACCTCTGTGGGCCTCATCATCATCATACCCAACTGATCAGTGGTTGCACAATAGGTGTCGTACCCGGCCGACTATAGCGCAGCTCGGTAGAGTAAAATAACTGTCGACTATAGCGCGACTAAATAGAGTAAAACATATACATATGTATAGTTGCACAATAGGTGCCATACCCGACCGACTATAGCGCGGCTCGGTAGAGTAAAATAGATAATGCATGCTGGACTCATAGGAATCACACTTTCTGAACCTTTCAAAATGACGTAAGGTCGAGGAAACAACACCCTCTCATAAGAGGGAAAACAATATAAGCACTCCTAGCTTCTAAGAGTAGAGTATCTTTGGGGGCTCATTCATTGCATTATGTATAATCAGAGTCGTGCAAAAGAAAGAAAGGGACGGTCTCACATACCTGGTATATACTGCACCAATCTCAAGCCATGTAACTGTCACAACTCCTTAGTCTACAATGAAAGAACGATTCTATTGTTACCCTTTAAGCGTTATGGCTATTATTAACCACAACCCTAAATTTATATGGTGTTTCTCTACACCCTTCTTCCTCCTAAACTCCAAAAAAATAGTAGTAAAACATGCAGCCCATCAGCAAGCCAAAACAAACCACACTCAGTCCACTACCAGTAAATAACTTGAACCCACGGCTTCCGATCACCATCCCGTGAGTTCTTACATGCATAGAACGAATTTCCAAGAGTTTCCAAGAGAAAGGATATATGAAGGAGACCAGTAACTTACCTCGCCTGTTGGATAACTCAGCCCTCTTCCTTGGTTCTTCAACCTCTAGGTTTTACTCCCAATTAGGGCTTGAAGGAGAGGGAAAATTGGTTAGGACCTTTCCTTAGTTCTTCAATCTTTAGATTTCTTTCCCCAATTAGAACTTGAAAGAGAGGGAAATTGATTAGGGCTTGTGTGGGATTTTTGAGAAGGGTTGTAGGGGCTCTCTTTGGTTTTTTTAAGGTTTGAAATAAGAGTGAAGTAACTGGGTTTATACTCCTTTTAAAGGTCCTCTCCTGATTGACTTTGGAACTTATATTCTTGTCCTTTAATTTGGCAAATAAGTAACGCACGTGCCTGTCGCCTACCAGTTTGCGATCGCATTTACGTCGCAGAACCAACATGCGGTTCGCATTCTGGACGCAATCTCAGCCCAGAAATCTGTCTCATTCTGCGACATAGGAGGTCTGATTTGCGGTCCGCATTTTGGAAATGTGACCGCGTACTGACCGCATTCCTGACGTAGATTTCTGCCCAGAAATCTATTTCAGTGTGCGATACATTAGGTACGATATGCGGTTCGCATTTTAGAAATGCGACCACACTTATGACCGCATTTCTGGCATTGATCTTTATCCAGAAATCTGCCTTGGTCTGCGATTTCAGCGTGAGAAAATGCGGCTCGCGTGAGGGCTTTGCGGTAGCATACCCAGCTTTGCGAAGCCTTTTGCTCCTTTCTTGACTTTTTGGACTCTTTTTCGGTTCTTAGGCCCTTATATGTAGACTATCTTGCGGCGCAATCTAACGTACACAATTATGGGTTGTAACAAAAGGGGCGAAATCCAAAGGGGAAGAGAGAGAAATTTCAGCCTCTCCTAACTTGGGTGGGAAAGTCTCTAGAATTTTCTTATTTCTTGAATTTCCTTACTTCTTTGATTACACTACTTCTAATTAGTAATTCTTAGGTAATTTTCTACTTAATTACTAATTTTTGAGCTTGTAGGATCTCGTGCTAAAACTCAAAATTTTTACCTTTTCATAGTTAATTATTTGCTTCTTGTGCTCACTTAAAAAGCTGTCTGTTTATCGAGTCACATAAATTCACTCACCCCGAAGAGAACTGTTGAACTTTTGAACTTGAAAGGTCATTGAGGAACTTGATCAATTAGAGGAAGCCATTTTGAGGACAAGTGCGAAAATCCTACCCGAAAATATTGAGTGAACCCGAGAGTCATTCAAAAGTGAGTGAGGTATTTTACTAATCTTAGCGTATTCTCTAGTCTTGTTTTTTTGAATGTACATGGCTACTGAAGGAGACAAGGTCGTGACCGATATTACTTTAGCTGAGCTTTTGGGTGAAGTAAGGGCTCTTAGTACCCGAATGGAGAACCTTGAAAGAACCGTTAGTACTCAGAAGAATGCCGGGGAAGGAACTAGTGATGGTTCCACCTTAAGACCTGAACACGATGGTACTGTTTGTGAGGTGGAGAGTGACGAAGAGATAGTGAAAGCTAAAACCTAAGCCGTGGACCATGCCAGTACATTAACCCTGCCAGGTAATGTTTGTGCTATGATGCAACCAGGTGAATATTTGCGAGGTAATGATAGTTCTAAATTGTTAATTTGCCTAATTCATTAGGGTGTTTACTTGAGTTCTAATGATGAAGTTTCTACTAACGTTCACCCCTTGCCTAGTATTGTTGATGACATTTTGTAGGAATATGTGGATATGTTTACCCCACGAGGAGATGGTTCATTCCAAGTGTTGCAGAAGATCAATAACAACGCATATTTTATAGACCTGCCTGGTGAGTATAGTGTTTCTAAGACATTCAACGTTTCTGACTTAACTCTTTGTGTTGTAGGTAGTGCCGCTTTGAAAGATGAAAATGGTTCGATTTCGAGGACGAAATCTTCTCAAGAAGGGGAGAATGATGCAGGTCAACCTGATCAAGTTACGTTCATGCCATCAATGTTGGATAAGACAAGACAAGGCGTTGGTTAGCCTTGATTTAGGCGTTGGTGATTGCCCTTAGTGAGGCGTGTGATGTTGATGTTACACATTTGTGTTTATTTTATATTATTGTGTTGCTATGGAAGATATTGATTCTTACGCGGGGGTCCTGCGTGGCCATTCTTTTTACTTAGCCAAATTGTGGCCTTTTTGTAGTTATTTGTTTCCTAGTTGATTTAGGACAAGGCTCATTCTATATAAGCCTAAAGATTTCATTATTTTCAGCACCTAACTTTGATATTCAATACAAAAATCGGCAGCAACTTTGCTCCAAACTCGTGTGCTTTGAACTTGTCCAATTTTTAGTGTGATTCCAAATTGAACTTTTTCCTTCGTTTGATCGAACAGTTTGCAAGATCATCGTTGTCTTGAGAATTGTTCATATAGTATAGGTACTCCGTGACTTCATCAAGAAGATAAGTAGAAATTTTTTCTACTTGTTATCTTAATAGTTCATTGAAGACTTCTAATTTAGTTGGAGGGTTTCTATCCATCTCAATTGATGGTCTAGTGCCAAATAAGTAGTACAGATGACGAAAAATACGTACTCAGTACTCTGTGACGTATCAAACAATAACGAATACATAAGGTTTATCACTTAATCATATAATTAATATTATTCCTATTTTAATTTATCTATTAATGTTCGTAAACTTAACATAATTTTGTTCAAGCAATGAATTCAGGTTTTTCACGAGTTCAACGTTCTGCCCATTTTATTTGCCAAAATTAAACGGAATCATATATGATCTATTTGATTCATTTTCAATCTAAAAAATTTTCTAATAAAATAACACTTAAAATTTAAAATTTGTGTAGAAATAAGAAACTAATATTAAAAGTAATTTTTTAACTAATAACACTTAAAATTTAAATAACTTTTATAATTAAAAGTCAAGTTCTACATAAATTTCTTCAACAAAAGCTCTCTATAAACTACAGATCCTCTCGACTCTCTCATTCCTTTGGTCTTATGCTAATTTTATTAGTAAAACTTCTAATGTTGTCTTGTCGTTACTTTAACTATGATTTATAAAATTATAGTTCTATTAAAAGTTTTTTTATTGTTTAGCTAAATGTTGCATAGTTTGATCTAAAAAATTTGATAAACCATTCATCGACAAAATAAATTATGAATATTAACCCAAATAGCCGTCTACCTAACCGCTTAAACTAAAAATAGCAGGTGGAGGTATAGTGTATGCATAATTTATGTATTACATGTGTAAAATTATGTATAATGATTGTATAATCTATGTATATGGCTAGAAAAAATAAGCAATAAATATGATCGGCTATTTATGTAATGACCTCAAAAACTAGTTTAAAGTTTGAATATCCTTGACGGATTTCCTGGCTAAGCTACTGGGGGGAGGGGAAGGTAAAGAATAACTCGACTTTAATGAAGAAGTTTTTCTTTTACCCCACTGAAAATGCACTTAATTTTTTTTCACAGAATTTCCTAATATTATTTACACTCACACAATAAAGCAAGAATGGAACCTGGTGCTTTTATCGAAGAACAGTTTATTTACCCGCAAACGGGAGTGGTGACTGAAATAAGGAAAATCGAAGAAACCATTATAATTAGGAGCCAAAAGAAATGGCAAGTGACTATTAGCTCCGTGAGCCGTAGAACATGAGAGCAGAAGAAGGGCTGTAGATTCTTTGTATATTTTATACATCACTCGTTTTGGACATAACTTCAAATAAGGCCATGGTTTGACTGTTTCTAAATCACGGGTCGAAGAGAAACTCATTAACAAAATTTGACAGCGCGCAGATAATGGAACTGCAAAAGGAAAAAAGAATGGACATACGATTTAGTTAGCTAACTATGTTTTGGGAACTATAAAAATCAAGGTGGCATTGATTCCCATGAAACATAATTGGAGGGGTCATGTCATAATCTTTGCCAAACAATGTCGGGGGTATATGTCAAGTTCTGATTTAGCATGGGAATATAAGAAAAAGCATCAAAAGCTGATGTTCAATAGTTGAGAAACTACACCTCTTCGGATTCGAATTTTAAGAATGAAATTTTTTTTGGTAGATTCTTCTTCCGCAATCAAACTGGCAAAAATTCAACTGGAAGCATTTTGAATACTAAATAACTAAAAAAAATATCAAAACTAAAAGGCTAACGACTAAAGAAGGATGTAGAGTTATGGTATCGGGTTCATTTGAATTCGGCATTTTAGACGTAGAATATATATTTATGTGTAAAAATTTACGATAATTATAATAAATAGTACTCTCTCCGTCTCAAGTTAGTAATGATGGTTTCAAAAAATAGTTGTCTCACATTATTTATCATTTTAGAAATTCGAGAGTAAATTAATTATTTTTTTCATATTTTACCACTAATATTAATTGTTCTTGAAGACTATAAATACCTTAATTAGGAGTAAGTATTAAATGAAGGGAGATTATATCTTAAGACATAAATAAGGGTAAAATAGTCAAAAAAAACCTTTCATATTTATTATTTTCTTAAGGGTCGTGTAAAAAAGAAACATGACAAATAATTTGAGACAAAGAGAGTATTAAAATATATGAACTTATAACTGCAAAAATATAATATGGTCAATATATCAATAATAAAAACTTTAAATGTTGATGTAAAACTTAAATTCTGGATTCGTCGAAGTCATTTTCTACCGACGAGTTCAAGTCATTATAGTATCTGATCCCACTAGATAAAGGCAAGTATAGAGGATAACTCTGGCCTACCTCTTAAGCAACAATATCCACACATTGTCCTGTCCACACTCTTCTCCAATGGAGATTCTTCTTGTATCTATCCTATATACTTTTATTATCTAAATAGCATGCTAGTCTCAGGCATGTGAACTTCCTTAGAGCCGCCACTACCAAGCTTCAGCTCCAACAAAACTAATTTGCCATTTTCTTAATAACTTAGGTAGTGATAGTGAAATTCTCCAAAAGCTAGTACAGCGCATGTTAACAAATTAAATTTCCTAGTCACTCAACTCTCACTGGTGGCAGAATTTGGTCAGCAGCTACATATTTATTGGAGTATTTATTACTTTTATTTTTCATATCTACAAGATCAATGCAGAAGACTGAAATGCAAAATGTAAGTCTTTGGGCGTACTCGGAATATACAAATGATTTAACTAATATACATTGTAAAATATTTTATTCTATCAATATCAATATACTTTAATCTGTTGTAGTATATTAATTGTCTTTCTTTTCCAGATTATTAGTCTTAGTTATTATTATGAACAATTACTTGTACTTATATTCTAACTTATACGATAGTTTAAATTTTTTTGATCCTGTCGATATATCTATAGAATTTAGTTATAAAAAAAAGAGTACGTTTAAATGCAATTTGAGCATTATGTGTCGAAATCAAATTTTTTTCTAAAGAGATTCAAAATATAAAGAAGGAAACACTCAAAAAAATTAAAGATATTTAACATTTACTATATGTACATAAAAAAATATTATTAAGAGTATAATTTTTTAATAAAAAAGATCCGGATGAACTCCTTTTGCCACCCTAGCTCCGCCGATGATGTGACTATAGATGACCAACAACTAGTGCTTATCCCCCATTAAGGGGATGGCAAGTTGAAGATTAGTTTTTGCTTTGGGGGGTGACGGTAAGAGCTCATGGCTTGTCTCCATATTTCGTCACTCTTTTTTCCATTTAAAAGAAAACAAGAAACCATAGTGCGGGAACTGGGAAGAGACCACCTCATGACGATTGATCACAAAATTTAGCTTGTTTGACTTTGACGTAATGCTGATGCAGTTTCCCCAGAATTTCATGCACAATCTAGGAATTCATTTTATTGCAAATTGCGTCCAACTTTCACACCACGTGGTCTGGTGTTGTACATGGATTTTAACTTATCTACGCAAATATTCCAATTCCCACACAACTTTTATGCTATCCATGTATTTTAAACTTTTTATACAATATAACTTGGGTGAAAATTTTCTTGAATACGGTTTTACACCTACACAATTAATACTTGACACAAGTCTTCACACTCTTATAACCCAACATTAATTAATTACAATTAAACTTCTCTACAACAGCATCAATTCCTTCGATATTTTTTAATTATTATAGTAAAATATTATTACAAAAAACATATAATATAAAATAATATAAAAATCAATGGGGAGCAATAGATATACACATAACTCCTTTTTGTTTCAATTTACTTCTCTCACCCTTTTATAAGTTATTAAACACAAGTGTTACATTAATGGGGAGCAATAGATATTATGGGTCACGAATTAATTTGGTGGTAGAAGTTGGCTACCCTGTATTTATGAGAATCACCAGCCAATGGCCCTTTCTAGACCTACTTCACAATTCATATTGATGAATATTGGACCATTCTTATCATCCTGCCAACCTTTACATTAATTACAGTCATTTCCAAGTTCCAACTACTATTTAATCTTTCACCTTACAGTTTCCTGTGAGTATTGAAATACTACATAATTTCATTCCGAATTTTTTATTTAAAAAAAAAGAAGGAAAAAAAAAAAAGAAGCAACCCTACCATCCATAAATAATTTCTATGGAGCCACCTACTTCTTATTTCCTCCCTTTTTCTTTTCTTTTTTCTCCTTTTTTTTTTCAAACAAAGCCGTGCTTTTTAAGTTTTTACAAATTACAACCATTAATTAATATTTGTAAAAATGCTGCTACTATTACTAGAGATGTTACGAATTTTCTTTTATCTCCACACAAAGTTTCTACGTACTAATACGGAATTACCACTAATTTTCTAACATTTGTCGGGACTGAATCCAACGAGGTTGTTACCCAGGTCATAACTGACACGTGTCCCTTGCTGCTGTATGTTTCCAATAATAGATAGCGACCCTTCCGTCGGAGCAAAAGCCAAGCAGAATTTCCCCGACGAGTCCACCGGTATCAGGTAATTCTTCGGGTGCAACGACAGCGCTTTATCGCCGGAGAAATGAAACGCCACCGTCGGAACACTCACTTTCTTCATTGACGACAGGTCGTAGCAAGTGTCGAACAGCGCGAACCGCCCGGCGGTAGGCAAATTCTGAGTTAATTTCACGAAGGAATCACGCAAAGCATTGTAAGCGGTGGTCTGTAGCCGAGTCACCGCCGTACCGGAGTCTACGATAATCCCGCCGTTTCCACTTCCGTCCACCTGGAACACCGACGCCGGAATCGACAGCATCTGGCCACCGACGCTGATTCCGCTGAGTCCGACGTAGAAGAAAGTGCTCCTTCTCGAGTTACGGAGTAACGGAGCAATAACGGAGTCACCGGGCCGTGCCGAGTTAAAGTCCAGCGTGGACGAAGAGGCAGAGTCACGGTCCACGAAGCAGTACGAAAACGCCGACGCTTTGATTTGAGATGGTAGAGATAAAGTGCCGCCGCCTAGAGCAATCAAACCAGCGGCGCCGACGAAGAGTCCTTCATTATCATGGCCACAGCCTATAGCAACTTTAGAGAACGAACCAGAGTTCCCAAACGACACTGTTTCAGTAGCAAACTCTCCTACGGTGAAAGAGCCGTCACCGTACGAGACCTGATAAAGACACCCGTTAGTACCACAAGCGGAGAGCTCAAGAGCAGAGCAGTGAGCATCATCGCAAGAGACCCGACTGTAAGTGGAAGAACCC
This sequence comes from Nicotiana obtusifolia, assembly GCA_002018475.1. Classification (NCBI taxonomy): domain Eukaryota; kingdom Viridiplantae; phylum Streptophyta; class Magnoliopsida; order Solanales; family Solanaceae; genus Nicotiana; species Nicotiana obtusifolia. The sequence goes on from MCJB01015053.1 coordinate 100,678, forward strand.
GACGGGTTAAAAATTGGATCCGATTGCTGATAACAATCAGAACACGGCTCACATTGAAGCCACGTGATGTCACTGCCAGTGTCTAAAACCATGTAGAATTCTTTAGCCGGTTGGCCCAACCCGAGCCGAGTGAAATACTCGCCGCTGCCCTGACTTGCTCCTGAAGTAATAGGAGTTTGAAGGTCTTCAGGTTGCAACATGGTTTGAACCGGCTTGAGATCCGAATGAGTAAAGTTGGAGAGTGAGAGGGTGAGTTTCATGGTCAGTGAGGAAACTCGGGCCGAGTCACGTTCGAGTCGAGAGAGAGTGAGGGATGCATAGTCCTTATGACGTGGCTTAACTAGAGCTGAACGAGGATAAATTGAAACAGAGATTGAAGAAGAATTAGAAGGGATATTTCTAATAGCTTCTTGTTGAAAAGCTTGGGAAGTAGGAGAGAGAACTTGAACAGTTTTCTTAATGGATTCTGCTACGTCAAAGATTTGGGACTCTGGATTTGAAGATGATAAGGAGCGAGAGAGAGCACAAGGGACGAAAATAACAGAGATAAGAAGTAGGAAAAAGAAGCAAAATTGGGCCATTTTTTTAGGAAATGGAAGAATGAAAGGAATGGAGAAGAAAAGAGTGGAAGAAGTGGATATAAGTAGAAGGAGAAGAGGGGGAAAGCCGAAAGGGAAGGGAAAAGAAAGGGAGGGAGGGGGCTCACGTCAGACTTGTTGAATCAAAACAAAAGCATTTAAAACAGAGAAAGAAGCTTGATACCTGCTCTCTGTTCTACAACTATAAAAGAAGAGAAGATATTGCCACCATTAATTATTGCTTTTTCTCTTCTTTATTAATCATTTTTGTCCTTATTCTTTTCCTTTCCCCTTTTTTTAATTATATGGTATTAATCATTTCATATAACTAGCTATTATTCAGCTCCATTTGTGTTTTAGATTAAAGCTGTCAATGTTGTCCAACAAATGTATAATTCACCTAAACCCGTTCAAAGGTTAATGTACTCGTTGGTGTAACCCAAATCCATCCTTCCAAAACATTGAGTCAACTTGGGTTATGGTACTACTTCAAATCATATCAATAAGAGAGTTTGTAAACATAGAATAAATATTTACAAACAAATAGTTAAAATGGCATACCCATATTTCATATTTAGATAGGATTTTAGATCGGCGGGCTATTACACAATCTTTTCAGTAACATAGGTTGTTTCTTGAGTTAAAGAAAAAATCTTCCTACCTTTTCCCCTTTAAATTTTGAGGTGAGTGTTTGGAGCTGGATTTTATCCATTGCTCTGCATATTGCAAGTGTAGTTGGCAAATTAATTACAAGGCGACTACTCTATCCATGGTAACGGCGAGTAGTTAGAGCAATCAATACTTTGAAGTTGGCTCTATATATTTGCTACACAAAAAAATTCACTCACGTTGGATCCGGTGTTTACATTAAAATTATAAAATATGAGATCAGTATGTTAGAAAAACTTTTACTACTGTAACTTAACTATGCGAATTACTATGTATTTCTTACCTCAATTTAGCATATAACGATGACAAATTGATGTGATGTGATGTAATACTTATATAGATAAGTATTTAATTATATTAGTGCATTGTTTGGGAACAGCAGCAAAGACATTCTTTGAGCCACCCTACTCTTTAGCTAATCCAAATCAAGAAACCAATGATATTGTGTGGTGTTTTCAGTCTAACTTATTTGCTTGAGTGTCAAAATTAATGCCTATATATATATATATATGTGTATATTTCAGTCATTAATGAATTGTGTAGCTTTGTGACGAAACTTAAAAGGAATATTTGTTGAGAAATACGAATCAAGAGCACAAAAGATTTAGGTCTGAAATACGTTACATAATGTTTTTGAGAAAGTAATAATTGATCTTTCTCCTTTGCGAGATTGTTATGATATTGAATGCAAATAGTTTATGAATATGGCCATATGACAAGACTTTCAAAATTTGAATAATTTTATAGACCTTCCTTTAGGTTTTTCGCTCCATCGCTCCGACCTCCCTCGTGGTTTATGATATATCGTCAATCTTCTTATTTTAATTCAGTAACAATTCTTTTAACCTATTTATTATTAATATAAAATATTACAATTTGACTAATTAGCCTTTTTTAATATTACACTCTTCTAATTAATTTTATTAAATATCTTATTCAACCACTTCTTTAAGAATTCAATATTAAACACATTCTTCAGCATCTAGCATAAAATGCTTGGTCCTCACACTCACGCCAGAAGGTAAATCATTCTACTCTTTCTTCTATTTCTATTAATATACAAAACACAAAAACTTCAAAGAGAGCAAAAAGTTCACATAGGTGATATCCATTTGTTGGGATTAAACTGTAGGAATAGCAAACGATTTAGTACGGAATGAATTAAATCAACTTGGATAGAAGGGAACAGAGATAAAGGATGCATATTTGGGATTGACCCAACTACTCGGGATTGAGGCATAGTTGATTAATTGATTGATATATTTCTAGTATACAAACTCATTGATCTGCGGTGCTGACATTGTCTACGGGTAATATGATCTAGAGGTAATGAGGTACTTACTATGCCATTCTCAACATTTATGTACAGTATCTATGCAAAGTGTAGCCTCCACCGATCAGGTTCATTTTCTTCAACAACCTCCACTGGCAGGCTCGATGGAGCTAAGCAGACCATTGCCTCTTAGCTGCGTGCAATGCTCTTCTGCATCAGCTTGAGCACAGATTATCACCACCGCAAGACCATTGTAATGCGCCTCTTGCATGATATTAACAGCATTGTCGACCGTCATCCCTGGTATAACCTTCATGAGTACTTGAACTACATACTCCCTCTTGTTGTAGTTGTCATTGTGCAGCATCACACGATAGGGCGGGGACATCTTCCTTGATTTTCTGCAAAAGGAAGACACAGATTATAGTACTAATAGATTGTTAATCATTGCATGTTCTTCGTACATTAAGTTTTATTAATCATTGCATTTCACCCAGAAGGTAAAGCAATACAACCAGATATGTACATGCAGTTCTCTTGATATGCAGCTCTCATCAGCAGGAAAGATTTTTTTTTAAAATAAATAAAGTAATGTAATCATCAACAGGAAAGTTTCTGGTCGGCTTTGGGGTCTGAACCATATTCAACTCTTACATAACTTATCCATGAGAAATAAACAATAAATACAACCTCTGTGCTTAGCGTGAGATATATTGGTCATCTTGCCTAAAGGAAAATTCTACGGTGCTCCCTAAAGAAAATACTCCAGATTTGTGTTTGTAGATAGATTGTTCATCTTTACAGAAATAACCATTATTTGGAAACTGTTGCTCTGTTTCTTCTCTCCACCTACACACCCTTGAATTGCTGCCAATTTTATTTCTTTCTCCTCTTTGTTCCCTTCCCATCTTCCTCTTTATCCCTATTGTACAGCTTACTTACACATCACCTTAACAACAAGCAAGCAATATCTGTGTAACGTAGAACACTAAGAGCCCCGCACATGTATATGGTGCTTAAAGATCACATGATTGTTCAGGGAGTTGAAAATTCATTTTTCCATTTTAAAAATTTAAGGGTTCTCTTGATTGGCGTCATGACTCCTGACAGATAATCACATGAGCTGTGGTTTTTTAAACGGGGGAAATTAGGACTCTGGAATTGATTAGGTTGTCACTGTGTAAGGTGGCAAAACATATGACTGGTGTGGGTTAAAATAGGTTACTAGAGGCGAAGGCTGGATGCTGTGGTGGCTGGGATTTTACAGTCCATTTTGCTTGGTGGTATGCCAGTTTGCAAAGACAATATAAAGAGGATGGAGAGCAAAGCATGAAAAGTCTTCTTCTAAATTTGGTGAGAAAGGACGCAATGCCCTAATATATATGACAAAAATAACTGACCAGTCATATCTATAGAAAGCATTTCAGGGAGTTTTTGCTTTTACTTTGTAATAAGGGAAATGTAGTCGCCGGAAAGGAAATAGTAACAGGTCCGCTAAACAAGAATATAACAACTAATGAATGAACAAACACATGTGGATGTATATATGGATGCGACTCCAACATGATCAGCATGTATGCATGCTTGCTTTCATCAACTGTACATAAAGAAGAGAGAAGAAGTTCTTTTCCTTTTCTCTTTGGAGAAGGGTTAGGAAGAGAGAGGGGATGTTCTTCTGAAGTTACAAGATTGGAGTTAGTATTACTTAACTTCAATTAATGACTAACTCTAAAGTGCTCTTATGACCGATAATTTATTTCGTTGTCTACATTATGGGCACGGTTCCACTCAACTTTGCTTTTCAGGAAGAATAAAAAGAGAAGAACAAACTGTTATCCATTGTGTGAAGTAGTTGAGATGTCTCCTGGCAGAAACCACATCAATGTGAAAGAGAAGACTAAAAAATTTTGGACTCATGAAAGAACAATAAAGCCTTTGTAACCTGAGTTCATTGTAACAACACATACTTCACATTTGAGGAATCCATACCTCAAGTCGAATTCAGATTCACGCCCAGGAGTTGTTTTCTCTATAACAGGCTTCTCCAACAACCCACCACCTTTGCCTACTCCTGCTATAGGCATTGCCATTAATGTGTTCCGATTTGTCCATTGTTTTTGACGAGGTTTCGTATCTCCTGTATCACATAACCCGCAGATAGTTCAATCTTATGCCAAGTTACAAACATATGTGAGTCAAAATTCATGAAGAACACAATGGTGATTCATCAGTTCTCCATCTTATATACACCTACTCTAATCATCTATACATTAGATACAAATTAATTTCCTACTGAGTGAATTGATACTCTTAAAAAATATTCGTTACATCCATGATATCTCGAAATCAATACATTTCTGTTAGACCAACTGCTTACTTCACTAGTTTCAAATGGAAGAATGTTCAACGTTTTCTAAAAGTATTACTGACTAGGTAACGATGATCGACTAGCCAGAGATGCAGATAAACAATCAGCCCTTCAACTTGGACTTTCATGCTTCTCTCACATATTTCAGACCTTTCTAGTAAAAAAAGAGTCCCATTTATTTCCTAGTAAAAGTTCAAAGTTCAATTTTATTGAAGCTGTTATGAATGTCTCAGGAAGATGAATATCATCAAGAGCCCTATCTCTACACCCCCACCACCCCCACCA
>MCJB01015053.1:105959-127944 GCA_002018475.1 Nicotiana obtusifolia
AGCTCCGAATTGACACTCTCTTTTCCTGTATTGGAGTGTCTACTGGTACTTTAGGGTATTCACTATATATCGGGGGTTTTAAATCCAGTTCAGACAGTAACTTTTTCTCTCCTTTTTCACTCTAAAGTTAAGAATCCACGAACTCCACCTCAGGAAAACAAGAATAATCCATAAATTTTCAAACAAAAACAGTCCAGGAACATCCAAGAAAACTAATTACGCCATTTAATTGCCACAATTATTGGAAAGAACGAGCAATTCTTGTTGAAACAACAATAAAGATTCAACAATCAAACAATTAACATACTTTAGAGAGAGAAAGATGGGTGGTTTACCAGGTTTTGGTTGGAAGATTTGATGGGGAGAAAGAGCAACTCGGCCACAAATGGCTGTCTCCATTACCATAACTCCTCTGTCTCTCTCTCTCTATCTCTCTGTTTTTCTCACCACCAACCACACAGCACCACTACTAATACTACTGACTTCTGATTTTTAATCTACCACAAATTTCTTCTTTTTTCTTTTTCACCTGATAATAATTTGTATAATAATTGCTACATAAGAAAGAAAATTAAATGAGTGGTCAGTACTATAACAGTCGATCAAGATTCAAGTCCTTCAGACCTTCACACATATGGAAAGTAGACACGTATCGGCTAGGTGAAATCAGCACCCCTCTTTATCCTGTTTAGTCAATGCCCTTTTAAAATATGCCCACGCTTCAATTCTTTTTTGTATTGCTGACACATAATATCTCTTCTCTCTTTCAACTTATTATATGACAATAGATATTTAAAAATCGACTAAATCGATCTAATAGAATCAAATTGCATCATATTAATTTTTAATTTTTTTAATAAAATCATAACTTTTTATATGAATCTATAAGCGTACCGATAATTAGAACATATTTTTAATTTTATGAAAATAAACCGAAAATATACTGAACTATACTGAATAAATTTACATGTGAAAAATATATTTATATATTAAGTTTAAAAATAATAAAGCCTCAAATTTTTTCTTGGGCCTTGAAATTATGAAAATGGTTACGAGCCTACAAATATTTAAACTCAAAATCCTAATTTTCAAATCTATTAAGCTACTTCTATTGAAACTAAATTATTTCCAACATATTCACTAGCAAAACACAAGGTATTCCGGTGATTATCAGTAGTAAAATATAATGTAGATGAGATTGTTGTTAATGGGATGGACGGTTTGAAGCTCTCTCAACGCACGTTAGCCTAAACGTACGCCGCCATGGGGAGGAGAGCAAAAACTGCTATTCCGACGGTGAATTTAGGTGCGACCAACACAGGGAAGGGTAACCAAGGCGGTGGCCATGGGAAACGGATTCCTTAAGTTTCCAGTCCTAAGCTCAATGAAACAGTAGTTGGAACAACTAGCGATAAAGTGGTTATTTCGACGGAATTTCAACGAAATTCAGCTGAATTGGTGATACGATAGACAAGAGGAGGTATTTCCAATGGAGAGGGGAGCAAAATGAGCTCACAAATTCAAAGGAGTACACCTATGAAGGAGCGAGTTGGAAAATTGGAATGAAGCAACAAAAACCGTGGTTACAGGGGGAGACAATCATGGATAGACGAGGTTGAACTTGCTGAGAAGAGCGCAGGTAAGGGATCTGAATCTAGGGCATCGGTTTGGGATAATTTTGATATTTCAAAAATAACGACTGATGGCTTTAAGCTTGAGTCCGTTAACCCTACTTCTATGGGGGAACAGAGGATAGTGGAAATTGAAGATGACGATATTGTTAAATCGAGTACTGGAGGAATGCTATAGGTGTGCTATGTATTAGGAGCACACCCTTCATTTGCAGTCCTAAATGGGTATATACAGAGAAATTGGGGGAAGTTAGGCATTAACAAAATAGTAATGATGAAGAATGGTATAGTCCTGGTCAGATTTGAGAATGAAGAGGGAAAGAATGAAGTCATTCAAGGAGAAATAAATCATTTTGATAACAAACCATTCATTGTGAAGGCTTGGGATGCAGAAAAGGAATTTACTCGCGAAGAACTAATTTCAGTTCCTATTTGGGTCAAATTGTCGTGGTTGGACTTTAAGTACTGGAGTGCAAAAAGTTTGAGCAAAATTGGTAGCTTAATAGGGAAACATCTCATGGTAGACAAGAACACTGAAAAGAAACTTGGATTGAACTTTGAAAAATTGTTGGTTGAAGTGAGAGTTTCGGAAAAATTACCAGAGCTGATTTACTTTAGAAATGAGAAAGGTTATGTAATTGAACAAAAAATAACATATGAGTGAAGGCCTTCTATATGCTCTAGCTATAACAAATATGGGCATACAGAAGATATCTGCAAGAAAAACAAGGCAACAATGGAAGCCAAGGAACAGGAAGGAAGGAAGCAACCAGAAAAGGTGATTCAACAAAATGCTAACAATGAGGTGAATACGGTGAAAACACACGAGGATAAGGGGAGCAAAGAAATGGGGAAGGAGGATAGCAAAGGCAAAATCCTAGGAGGGGGCATCAGGGATGGGTGCAACCTCATAAATCAGTCAATGTAGTCAATCACTCACATTCAGTGGTGCATGTGGCTAATACATTCCAAAACCTCGAGAAAGATAAGGGAAAGACAAGTACTAATAATGGAGGAGGGAGGAGGGAGTGGTACTATCTTCCCTATAGGGGATGCTTAAACTAATGAGTTGGAATACAAGAGGTCTCAATGGCCTCAGCAAGCAGAAAGAGGTCAAACTCTTCTGCAATGATCAGAATGTTGGATTAGTTGGGTTACTAGAAACTAGAATAAAAAGTAATAAGGTGGAAAATATTATAAATTCTATGTTTCTGGGGTGGAAGTATTACAGCAATCATGTTTCACACTACAATGGCAGAATTATGGTAGTGTGAAAACCATAATGGTATGAGGTGAGGATCATTAATGAGATTGCACAGGCAATATCTTGTGAAGTAAAATATATCCCTATGCAAATCAGATTCATGGTCACATTTGTGTATGCGAGGAGAGCATTGTGGGAGTATGTACACCAGATAAGTTTAGGATGTTAGCTTCCATGGATACTCATGGGAGACTTCCATGCAGTATTTCAACAGGAAACAGAATTGGAGAAAACGAAGTAGCACTTAGTGAGGTGGTGGACTTTCAAGAATGCATAGATAAATGCATACTTATGGAGTTACATAGAAATGGATACAAGTACTCATGGAATGACAAGCAGAGGCTAATAGAATTTGCTAAAAAATAGATTAGGTATTTGTTAATTGGGAATGGATAGATATAATGCAACAATGTAAGACTCATGCACTTCCAGAAGGGGTCAGTGACCACTGTCCATTGATGGTAGAGCTGCGAGACACAGGCAAGGAAGGGGAAAGCTTTTAGATACTGCAATATGTGGAAAACACCTTGATTTCCTACACATTGTTTAAGAGGGGTGGGCAATGCAAGTGGAGGGGTGTAAGATGTATCAGGTAGTAAAAAAGTTAAAGGCTTTGAAACAAAAACTCAGAACATTACACAAGAGAAACTTTAGCAATGTCATAAATGAAGCTAATAAAGATAGGGAGGAAGTGCAAAAATTGCAAGCTATGCTACAACAAATACCATTGGATCATAATCTTCAATGGCAAAAGAAAGATGTGAGGGATAAGTTCAGGGAGTCCTCACTTACGGCTGAAAATTTCTTGATGCAGAGAAGTAAGGCCATATGAATTAGACTTGGGGATGATAATACCAAGTACTTCTTATCCATTATTAAACAGAGAAGATTAGTACAATCAGTGACTCAAATTAATGATGAGTTGAATCAACTACAAACAGATCCTGAGAAGATTGCTAATGTGCTTGTCAGCTACTATAAGAAACTATTAGGTTCTAATGGAGGAACTAGGAGAAAAGCATGGCATGGGTTCTTAAAACAAGGACATGTATTGTCTGTAAAATGGCAATTAGGTTTGATAAAGGGTGTAACTGCATAGGAGGTCAAGAAAGCAATATTTAGTATAAATGTCAATAAGAGTCCTGGGCCAGACGGATATGGAGCAAGGTTCTATAAAGATGCATTGAGAGTGGTTGGCATAGATATCACTGATGTTGTGATAGATTTCTTCAGCAATGGACAAATGCTCAATCAACTTAATGCTACTATGATAACTTTGATACTTAAGGTGATTAATCCAACAGAAGCTAGCCAATTTCAACCTATTTCTTGTTGTAATGTGCTCTACAAGTGTATATCAAAGGTTATGTGCAACAGGATTACTGAGGTGCTTCCTACTATAGTAAGTAAAAATGAATCAACATTTTTGAAGAGAAGGTCTTTAGTTCATAATGTTCTTATGTGCAGTGATTTACTAAGACACTACAATAGGAAAGCTACTCCTACATGTTTAATGAAGATTGACTTAAGGAAGACGTATGATATGATATAATGGGAGTTCATTGATGAAATGTTAAAGGGATATGGCTTTGCTCTAAAGCTTACTCAGTTGATCATGGCATGTGCAACAACAACAAAGTTCTCAGTTAAGGTTAATGGAGAGGGGTATGGTTATTTCGAGGGGAAGAGGGGTCTAAGATAAGGGAATCCAATATCCCCCTTGCTCTTTGTTATGGTGATGAAATATCTTCCTAGGATCCTAAAAAGGATGAGTCAGCTGCCAGATTTTAGATACCACCCAATGTGCAAAGAACAACAACTCACTCACCTGACATTTGCAGATGATCTAATGTTGTTTTGTAAGGGGAATGAAGCAGCGATAAGGAGAATAATGGAAGCACTTAGGCACTTCTCATAGACCACAGGTCTGGAGGGAAATACAGAAAAGTCGAGCATGTATATCGCAGGGGTGGATGATGAGTTAAAACAGAAACTTTTGGACATCACAGGCTACTCGAGTGGCACAGTTCCTATGAGATATCTTGGTCTTCCTTTATCACCAAAGAGGTGCAGTAAAATGGATTGTCACTAACTATGTGTGAAGATCACTGAGAAGCTGACTACAATATCAAATAGGAACCTCTCTTATGCAGGGAGGCTACAGGTGGTTGTGTCTGTCCTATTTTCACTGCATAATTTTTGGGGTCAGTATTCATCCTCCCACAAAGTGTGTTAAAGGAAGTAAATAAGAAATATAGGAACTTCTTATGGGGAAACACTACAGAGAAGAAGAGGATACATTTAATATCATGGGAGAAAGTGTGTCAACCTAAGAACCAAGTTTGGGCTAAATATCAATAATTGCAAATTGTGGAATATAGCTTATATTGAAAAGTTAGTATGGCTACTGATCAACAAGAAGGAACTACTATCGGTGAAATGGGTACATGGCATCTATATGAGAGCAAATGACAATTTTTGGACACATCAACCAACACAGGATAGTAGCTGGTATTGGAGGAAGCTACATGGTATCAAGCAACAAATGAAGGGGTGGTACAGTAATGGCAACTATTGCCTCACAAGTAGTGGGAGGTACTCGGTCTCAACAGGGTATAACCAACTAGTAGGAGAAAGCGTAAAGTGGAATGTTGCTGATTTGATTTGGAACAGAATTATGCAGCCCAAGCACAGGTTTATACTATGGCTAGCAGTGCAGAAGAAGCTATTAACAAAGGATATACATGGGCATGGGAATTCCGTGTACAGATGGAGCATGTGGATTATGTGAGCTGAATAGTCTTGAAGATGTACAACACTTGCTTTTACATTGTACATGGGCAAAAAAGGTGTGGGAAGGATGAAGGAATGGACCGGAGAACACGTTACACCGCATGATATCATGATCGCATCGCTGAAAATCAAGCGCAGAAGATGGAGTAAATTCAGGAAGGAAGTGATGGATGTAGTGGTAGGGGCTGTGATATACAATATATGGCAGAGTAGGAACTTATTTTTCTTTAGAAAACAGAAAGTTAGTAGGGATTTTGTAATACAACAGATAAAGGGTATAATTATAGAGAGGATTCAAATGTACATGGAGGGAAAGTGAACTAGGAGGTGCAGAGATTTCATTGAACAAATTTGTAATTAAACTGCGAGACCTACTGCTGTTAGCAGTGCGTAGCTGGTGCTTGGGTGCTCTTTAGGTGTATGTCTTAATGTGGTTTGGAAATGGTAATATTCACAGTTATTACCAAAAAAAAAGTATAATATATTGAATATGTTTCCTCTCGTATGATTTGGATTTAACTTTTTGAATATTTAATCTTCTATATACTTTATTCTTGAGTCTCAACTTGGTTAATATCTTTCTACTCGTCTAATTTATATTTTCTTTATCTTTGCTTAGTTTCTTTTGCGCTAGTATAGAATAGTTGATGGATCTATGCTCTGTCCATCTTTCATGTTTTCTTAATTCATCACCCTTTAAACATTAAAAATATCTAGAGAGTTTTGTTAAGTCCTATAAAAGTACGTATATTATTATATTCTACTTTTACTAGTGACTTTTACATAATATTTGAAAAAAATACTGAAAATTAACCAAACTATATCGATACCGAAGAGAAACTGACATGATTGGGACGGTTTCGAAAATTCTAAATTTGATTATACATATTAGTATAATCGAAAAATTGGTATGATATAAATTTTGTAAAATAATCGGCAGAACTCAACTATTGACACCCCTAATTCTAACCCTTTGTAGCACGTAAGGCATTTTTTGTACAAGGATGAGCTATCGTCCTTCTTGTCTCACAAATGAAAGAAGAGTATGTATTCCCAATGCTTTATATGTCACATTTTTTTACTTTAGAACATCCAAATTGTTTGAGATAATTCTGCAAGTACTTCATTTATTTAACTTGTAATCTTTTTGATAATTATATTGTTCGGCTAGTTTGCTCGCACCTCGATTAATTTCATAGGATACTTGCTACCTCCCTTTAGCAACAGATAGTAAGTAACTCTGTTCACTAAGGCCTGGACAGATAGAAAGGAATTATCTAATAATTTTTTTTCACCGGAATTTGAACTTGAGACCTCGTGGTTCTTACTACTCATACTTTCATTAGATTAACTTTTCAATCATTACTTTAATATTTTTATACTAAAATAAATGTAATAAATAATTCAAAACAGTACAAATCTCATATCCAATGATAAAACTATATAAAATAACACCAAAGGAGTAAATCTTTTCCAACCATAGAACTTAGGCCCGTTTAGCCATAATTTTTTTTAAAATTTTTCGAAATCAATTTTTGGAATTTTTTAATTTTCGAAAAATTTCAAAAAAGTTGCTTTTCAAAATTTTCACTTTAGATCACTTATAAAAATTCAAAAACAGATCAAATTGTATTCATGTCCAAACACAATTTTAATTTTCAAATATCATTTTCACTTGTTTTTTTTTTTTTTTTTTTTTTTTTTTTTTTTACTTTTTTCAAAATTTTCCGATCCTTATGTCCAAACGCCCACTTAGATTGGCGAAAGGCTAGAATGCTAGCCTTATAAATACTACTATATTGATCAATTATCAGAATTAAGTGATAAAATAAATCATTTAACACAAGTCACACATTTATTAAAGGGCATGATACTAATAATTTTTCTCCAATAAAAAATGCTTGCTTTATGTTAGAACATGAAAAAGGAAAAAAGAAAAAAGAAAAGGCGCCACTTGATGCGTGGTCTCATAACGACCTTTGGTCACTGTGGCGCTTAACCACTCGCAGTCCTCGGCTTTACCGGTCGATTCAAAGTTACGCTCTTTCCTATGGGCTGCTGCAGAGCCGGTTCCCCGTGGCTAACCACGCCCAGGCTAATCAGCAACGCCGCCACTCGCAGCTTACGGCCTATATTCAACTTATGCTATATTAAGTTTCCTCGTAATTACACCTCTTCGGCGACGGCTTCCTACAGCCGGCGGTGGTACAACCCTGAACGTCGCAGACAGCTTAGTCCAGCACCGGACATTGTCCGCCATTGGGTGGAAGGAGATGCTTCTTCCACTGTCCCACCTCAAGGTCAGTCCCTTTGGTCAACTAACTGCATGTTGCTTGTATTTTTTGTTAATGCTGAAGTTTAATTTAGTGTATGGAGTTTGGTGCAGCAGAAAGGTTTACCGTTGTTTCGTATAACATATTGGGAGATAGGAATGTTTCCAAACACGGAGATCTCTACAGAAATGTTCCTTCGAATTATTTAGATTGGGACCATCGCAAAAGAGTTATTTGTGAAGAACTCCTCGGATTAAATCCTGATATAATTTGCCTACAAGTAATTACAATTGCCTCTTGCATATTAATATATTTAAATATGTCCATGCTTTGGATATGAAAGTGATTGAAGAATTTTATTAATGTGATTGATTAGGAGGTGGACAAGTATTATGATCTATTAAACGTTTTGAAGAAAGCTGGATATCTCGGCTCCTATAAGGTTACTTCACTCTAAACCCGCCTGCTTCCCTCCAAATTAAAATTAGTGGAAAGTTGTATTATCATTCATTTAAAACTTGCTGTTGGGAAATATCAAAATGTATTACTTTGACCATGGTAGAGGCGCACTGGCGGTTGTGTTGATGGCTGTGCTATGTTTTGGAAAGCTGATAAGTAAGTACTATAAGTAAAGGTTGTACCTCACAGTTAGTACCTAGATCATTTTGCTTGTTTGGTCTGATACTTGCTCATGTCAGGTTTCAGTTGTTAGAGGGTGAAAGCATTGAATATAGGCAGTATGGTCTCCAGGATAATGTTGCCCAGCTCTCTGTTTTTAAGGTAGCAGTTGTAAATTTCAATTTTCGTTTAACTACTGTAATTTCATATAGCCTGTAAATGTGACAAGTGAGAGTGATGAAAGAATGCAAATTTGGACAATCAGTAAGATGGGATTCAAATATGTAAAGGAGATATAAGACAAAGATAACCAAACCACGACAACTTAAATATAAGCAATTAACTAGTACTCAGTGGTTAATCTTCATCAGACTTCACGTTCTGTGGAATATGCATATGTGATGGCTAGTGGCTTAAGACCTCTTATCCAAGACTTCCTGCTTGCTTAGTAGTGCAGATCACTTCTAGTAGGTCAAGCTTTGTACCAATTAGAACTATGCTGGTAGTTAAGATCTGGAGCATTTGATTTAACTTTTCTCTGTATGCATGTCTCTACTATTCTGAACTGGATGTTTCTTCTGATTTCATGTCCCAGGATGATTTGTCTGGATCACCAGTTTTTCTTATTTTCATTATTATTTAATCATATCTCTTTCGATTTTTTATGTCTAACTTCATCTGGTACAGACAGATGCGTGACGCCCAGTCAAGGAGGCTAGTAGTTGGGAATATTCATGTGCTATATAATCCAAGCCGTGGAGATGTTAAGCTTGGTCAAGTAATATCCTGCATTCTGAGTTAACTCTCTATTTTTTTGCATTTTAATATTTGATTGGCAACTGAGCTTACATGGCAATTTACCTTGACAAGTTATAATTGTTAGACAAAGAACATTAGCATTTCCAAGGGATGGAAATCTCCCTTTGTGTTTTAAGCCTAAACTGCTTGTTCTGATGCATGGTTTAGTAATGCAAATTACATTTGCCAGTGATTGTTATAATTATAAACGCTAGAATTATTTGAAAATGCATATTTCCATGCACATATAGTAATTCCTTTTATTTTTTGTAAATTTTGTTTGATCGGAAATTAAATTTGTCTTCTGTTTGCATATTGAAATTTGTTGCTGGAGGTTCCTGGATCAAATGGCTTTCAAATTGTCTCAAACTGGAAGAGTGCATCCTATCTGGTTATTAGAAAATTCAAGTGAAATATAAATGGAAAAATCAACTTGTCAAATAGTTGTTCTCCACAGCTCTTACTGCTTAGGCACATGGGTAGAGTGTCTCTTATTCATTTGGACTTCAATCCTGTTTCCATCAGCATACCACTTGACATCTGAACAGTCTCTCTTTGTAAAGAAAGACATTTTCTTAACCTTTGTTCATGCACCATGATAAAATATGTGTGCAACATTGTGGTAATCAGATTCTAGTTCTTGCTACAAAATGCATGTTTTCCTCTTCTGGTAGCATGCTTAAGTTTTTACAAACTTTTTAAGTTCCCCAACTGTCAATATATTGAAGTGTGGTACAAATGATTTCATTTTTCCTTCAGTTGTCACCATGCTGTTACTTTTTACTGAATATTCTTCCTTTCAGATTCGCCTTCTTTCATCAAGGGCTCACATACTTTCAGAAAAGTGGGACGGTGCGCCTATTGTGCTTGCAGGTGATTATAACAGCACTCCCCAGGTGTGGATCGCTTAAATTTATCTTCAAAACTAACTTGCTGGGACAATTCTTATTTGTTTATTCCTTGTGACAGAGTCCAATCTACAAATTCTTGTCCTCATCTGAGGTAATATGCAGACCCCAATTCAGCATCCTTTTATGCAAAAGTACTTCTTAAGTCATATAAACTGCATGCTTTTTGGTGGAGTTGTTTGTTCTCAGAGGATTTCTTTTTGATATTGCAGCTCAATCTCATGCTACATAACCGAAGAGAGTTATCTGGTCAGAGACAATGCCATCCCTCTCAAGTTCTTGGTCTTAGAAAAGAAAAGGGAATTTTGTTTGTTCTAATGGACAGGTGAAGCTAAGATCTATCAGTACTTATTATGTCTTTCGAAAGTCTCTGCGCTCCTATAAATTCCAATAGCTAGAGTGTACATAGCAGAATCATATAACCTAAAGGGAGACCATCAGTTGCTTCAGATGTATTTTATGAGAAAGAAATGTGGTACTTATTTTCTAATAACAGTGACGTCTTCTCCATATCCTCATTCTCATTTCTCAATTTCACTATAGTGTGGTATATGGTCAAACTCTTGATACTTGGTATATATCAAACTTCAGAAACCAAATTTATTTGGGCATAAGACCTTGTTACATTTACGGAGTAGAACAGAAATGGAGATATGCAAGTAAACTAGTCATTTACATAAGGCTTAGAAATAATTTTGGAAAAAAAAAAGACTTACAAATAACTCCTCTAACTATTTATTTTGGTTGTCGCTGGATTTATTTGGGTTCGACTATTACTGCCCTTCATAAATTCTCGAGTGTGTGATTCCTAATCCGTTGATATTTGAGATTACTAGATGTCAATTCATTTACTGGTGAGATAAAACTAAATTCTTTGTATTATCATGTGATTCTGATTGAGAATTTTGCTGTGTGCATGCAATTGACTTCAGATTCTTGAATTCTAGCTGGAGCGAAGAGGAGATGAATGTTGCAACTGGCGCCCCTAAATCTCACATAGCTTTGCACCCTTTGAAGCTAAACAGTTCATATGCAATGGTGAAGGTACAGCTTGTAGCTTCCTACCCACAGTTGACATTTATTCCCTTGTGTTTTCCTCTTCGACAGAATGCTACCTCTTTCTTTTTCTTAGGGATCTCTAACAACAAGGGATAACAGTGGTGAACCATTAGCCACGTCTTACCACTCGAAGTTTCTGGGAACTGTTGATTATTTGTGGTACTAATGCTGTTGATTACAACTACTAATATTTTTCTGCTAACTTGATTAACGGGAGTAAGTGCTAATAGTAAAATCCACCACACGCAGGTATTCTGATGGTCTTGCACTCACAAAAGTTTTAGATACTTTACCAATTAATGTCTTGAAGAAAACAGGCGGTCTTCCCTTCAAGGTATTATGTTTCTCACTTAGAAATCTGATGCTGTTAGCAAGGATGCATTAGATTTGACCAAAGACATGAAAAATGTTGTCAAAACATGAAGTATTGTCCTAGAAATAGATTCCTCCAACTACAATATTGAAAAAAAGTATCAAATTTGGATTTGTTTGCTTTAGCTTATAAAATAACATATTGCTCGATTGCACGTTTGGAATCGATATCCATCAAGAAACCGTAGCAAGTCCTTTGGTTCCCAAATCTTGTCACAACATCTTTGCTCTATACTGAAGCATTAAAATTTTTGTTTGGTATGCTGGAAAAGGTACTGGAAGTAAATTGCAATTTCTGTGCCATTTTCTTTGTGTTTGGTAAAGAGCACTTCCTAGATCTTATTAAATTTGATATATTCTTTGTGTATGATGTGTCTGCGTTTAACATCTTTTTAAAGCCAGTTTTAACTTGAACTTCTGGGACATGCAGAAATTGGGTAGTGATCATTTGGCTTTGGTTTCTGAATTTGCTTTCTTGGAAGGAAAGAAAGAAGCAATTGAAGACAACTTAAGGGATATAATAGATATGCCCTAGATCTGATCTAATTGATGATCTGAACATATTTTTTGAACGTTATTTGATATAAAAATATATGGCATTTGTTATTCTCGTATCATAGTTATTATTAATTATTTGATTAACTTGATAAGGTCGTTGACTAAATTTTGGGACTTGTCATCGTGATGGAGATCATGATAATGAGAGTGAAGTTTCTTATAATTTAATCTAAATTTGTTCTTGATCATAGGATTATTAATTTGGACATTAGTAATCCAGTTAGATCAATATTTATGTCATAGTCTTTATTGGATAAAGATTAGTTGATCTCATTAACTAAATCACATAGATAGAAGACGCGTATAGAGATATGATCATTGAATTGACTCATTGGATAATTTCTAATGGTTAGAATTACCATAAACTATCAATAGGATATTCTCTTGAAAAATGTGATGTAAGAGTTTCCTTTGACCTGAGATCGTCATAGTAATTGACAATTTATTTATTGTACTTTGATACTAGACATCTATGGCCCTAGGGCGATAGTTGAAAGGATATTGTCTATGATTGATCAAGATGGAATCTGTCAACTTTTGGTAATGAGTTTAAGCTCCATGTTGTCATGAATTATAAACGACAAAACTAAGAGCTTGACCAGGGCAATTGAATGAAAGAAGAAAAGAGTTTCTTAAGTCATTCAATGGTCGATTATATTTGACATGCACAAATAGTTGGTCGCCTATTAGGATTTGACAGCTAAACCATATCCTAGGGTGACCTAGAGCTATAAGGACAGAAGGAATTACTATATTTTCTTCTACTGGTTCTTGAGAGTAAATTGTATACTTCATTCTATCCGGTTGTTATGGAGTGTTGCTAGACACCACCCTTGATTAGTATATTAATTTGATTAATTTTATTACCGGTTTAGTATTCAACCTATTGGGTCGCACACTAACAAGTGTTCCGATCTTTGCTAAAAGATTAATTATTTTATTATTTGATGATTAAATTAAAGAATTTAATTAGTCAAATAAATTAATTTATTGGTCCAAATGAAATATTATTATATTTTTTGCTAGCACTGAGGATATAATTAACAAACAAATTGAAGTTTTCTATTTAGAATAAAAAATAAATTATATTTCTTAATCGAAATATATATGTGATATATATATATATATATATATAAAATAATTAATATTTCATATAAGAATGTATGTGAAATATATGAATGAAGGGATTGAAAGTTGAATCCAACTTTGAATTGGATCAACGTAAGTCCTAAAGGACGTGTCGGCCAACCCAAATCTCATTTAGAATGGGATTCAATTTTCCAAATAAAAAGATTCCATAATTCCAATTTTGGAATGGACTTTGAGAAGGAAAAACCAACGCCTCTAACTTTTCCTTGTCCTATTGGAAAAGTGTTGCAAGTTCATGTATATATATACATATTATCAAACACGAGGGGACTACTGGAAAAGGAACGGAGGTGCATGAGCCGCACAAATATTCAAGAGATTATATATTTTTGACAAGGAAACTGTTTTCCTTGTTCCGCTTATTTCTAGGCTGAATTTTGAGAAAACTTCAGCACACGAATTTCATTCCATTTGTTCGCGGTTACATTGATCAAAGAGTTGATAGTAAAGATCGGTCTCAGTGTGTATACACATAGAGTCTTGACACTATCGAAGAATTTTGGAAAGAGACTCTCTTCACTAGGTACGTCTCAGATCCGACTGACATGTAAATAAATTTTAAACACGAAAAGATCTTCCTAGGATTGTTATTCTGCTACGTGTTACGAACACCTATATGCAATCCTTCAGTGGTATCAGAGTTGTGGTTTATTGTGTCTAAAATTTATTTACAAAATATTTTAAGATTATATTGAAGAGTTCAAACCATAATACTTGTGTCTTGTGCAACAGTCACATTTTTTCTGCATATGGATTGATATAATTTTACTGTGAATAAAATATATATATATATATATATATATATATATATATATATATATATATATATAAAAGTTAAACTATTGAGATAGTTCGTAACTTGAATTTGAAATTTTTTATTAGATGCGACGGTAATCTATAATAGGTTATTAGATTCTATTGTTATTTTAATTGTTATTAGTTCATGACATGTTAATTAATAATAATTTTCTGGCATGAATTATTTTTATGTGATATATTAGATAAACATGTTAGAAGATGTTGAATTTCGTTGTTATGTCACGTGCTTGTTCATTACATATTTTTGAATTATTTATTACATGTGATGTAAATTAATTTAGGACTAAGCATGTAGACAACTTGAATTAAATTCATATGCTATAAAAGATTTGATCATCGTGTTATTAAAAGTTATTTTAATAACAATTCCCTCCTACTAAAATTTGAGTTCTTAAATAATAAAATATAGGATATTTTATCCGTAAAAATAAATAATTTTATTTATTTCTTGTTTATAAGGAGCGGCCGAACAACCAGGAGACTTATAATTCAAGAATGTGTTAAAATTATTTATTGCATTAGATGCATGGATTGAAAAAATTATTTAATTTTACACTAGACGCCTGGACTACCCCGGGAGTATAAAATTTAATAAGTTCTTTGCTATCATGATGGTTGAACTAAGCTATGCCAATAGGATCGACCTAACTACTAGGGGATTATTTGACATAGAGCTATTTAAGGAAATTGTATGGAGATACAATTGGTAAGTACCTACCTTTAAAATATATGTGATAAAACAACTTGACTTCCAAGGGGCTCATACATATTATTAAAGAATTCCTTTACTCCACTAACAGAAATAAAGATTTCTTAAACTATAGTGAGGGTAAATAGTTTAAAATAATTAGTGATCATTTAAATAAAGTCCATATCTTTATGATATGCGTAAATATGTTCTTATATTATTGCCTTTTCTTTTCTATATTTTAGATTCATCAATATGTCTGTTATATCACTGTGTGAAATACTTAAGACCAACAAGTTGGTAGGACCAAACTTTGATGACTGGTATAGAAATTTGAGAATTATTCTCATGCATGAAAAGCTCATTGATGTGATCGATAAGCCTGCAAAAATAATCCCACCAGAGAATGATGTTCAAAGCATCAAGGTTTATCAGAAACACTTGGAAGAATGACTTGCTATTAAACGCATCATTCTCGCTTCTATGAGTTCTGAACTCCAGAGGAAACTCAGAATATGGATCCAACTGCAATCATTGAATATCTTAAGAAGGTGGTTTATACATAGTTGGACACTGAAAAACTCTCCAGTTGGACTTATGTCAATCATGTGATTGTTCTTATCGAAGAACTTGAGAAGTTGGGGTACAAGCTTGGTAAAGAGATTTCTAAAGATTTGATCTTGCAGTCAGTATATGATGCTGAATGTTTTCACTGTAAGAAGAAAGGGTATTGGAAGAGAAACTGAAAAGAGTATCTTGCAACTCTAAAGGATAAGAAACAAGGTGAGACATTAATGAAAAATATTTTCAAGGTTTCTTTGGCTACTACTAATTCTTCACTGTGAGTATTAGATACTGGAAGTGGTTATAATATCTGTAATATGTTGCAAGGATTCAAGATAAGTAGGAAGCTGAAGAAAGGAGAAGTTAATCTATAAGTTGGAAACAGTGCAAAAGTTGCAGTCATACCTGTAGGATCAATTTCTTTAATCATGTCTTCAGGCAAAGTACTTATGCTGGATGATTGTTATTATATTCCTAAATTTATTTCGAACATAATTTCAGCTTCTATGTTGGACAAGCGTGGGTTTCGCATTAACATAGGCAATGATATTTGCTCTATTTATTATGGTGATGTTTTATATGTGAATGGCTATCTCCAACATGATGTTTATGTCTTACCTAATATGAGTGCTAATTCGATTATGCATGTTTCTAGTCTCAAGAGGAAAAGAGATAATCGAGTAAATCATACATACCTTAGGCATTGTATGCTTAGTCATATTGTAGGGAAAAGAATTAACAAGTTGTACAAGGAAGGGTACCTTGATAAGTATGCTTTTGAATCATATCCAACTTGTGAATCTTGTCTTAAGGGAAAAATGACCAAATCTCCATTTACTGGAAGTGGAGAAAGAGCTTCTAAATTATTGGGACTAATTCATACAGATGTTTGTGGGCCTATGAAGATTCAAGCTAGAGGTGGATATTCTTACTTCATCACTTTCACTGAAGATATGCCAAGATATGGATTTGTGTATCTTATGAAACACAAATCTGAATCTTTTGTGATGTTCAAAAGGTTTCGTAGTGAAATTGAAAAACAGACTGGTAAAAGTATTAAGGTACTAAGATTTATGATGGGATTCACTGATCTTCCAATATATTTATCGGGATATGCTTTGGAAGCAGCAACATACTTACTCAATAAAATTCCCACTAAGTCAGTCTCTATAACACCATATGAGATATGGAAAGGACGTAAGCCTAACCTTAAACATATTAAAGTTTGGGATTGTCCAGCTTATACTAAGAGACTGCAGTCTGATAAACTTGACTCAAGATATTATAAGTGTAGGTTCATTGGGTATCCAAAAGAAATAATGGGATATTATTTCTATCATCCTTCTGACCATAAAGTGTTTGTGGCTAGAGGAGTAACCTTTTTGCAAATGAAATTTCTTTTGGAAGGAAATTATAGTGGAGAAATAGAACTTGATGAAGTCAAGAAACTAATGAATCAACACAAAATCAAGATCATGAGACACAAGTTGAAGAACCTTTATTGGATGTTTTGAAGTTGACAAGGAAGTTGCCATCTTCAACAGTTGAAGTTAAAAACTAAATGTAGTTCAAGAACAGGTAAATGAACTAGATCCAAACCAAATTAAACAACAACCAATACAACACAAGGTGAACAAGTTGTACAAGCACCTCTTAGAAGGGCTACACGAGAACGTCATGTACCAACTAGATTAAATCTAATGGTACAAGATGATGTATAAAGTGAGGTTGATCATAATGATGATGACTCTAATACCTATGAAGAGGCAATACAAAGTTCTGAATATGAGCAAGAGTCGACTATGACGAGACTTTCTCTCCCATGGCAATGCTCAAATCAATTTGGATTTTGCTTGCTATAGCAGCATACTATGATTATGAAATATGGAAAATGGATGTGAAAATAACTTTTCTTAATGGTGAGCTAGAAGAGGATGTGTACATGACACAACCTGAAGGTTTCACTTTTCCGTCTGATCATAATAAAATTTACAAGCTACAGAGATCCATTTATGGACTAAAGCAAGCTTCTTGAAGTTGGAATATTTGCTTTAACAAGACAATTGAAAAGTTCAATTTTGTTAGATGCGAAGAAGAACCTTGTGTGTACAAAAAGGTAAGTGGGAGCACTATTATATTCCTAGTACTATATGTTGATGATATATTCCTCATAGGGAATGATATACCGACACTGCAAAGTACTAAGATTTGGTTATCTGAACAATTCTGTATGAAAGACTTGGGAGAAGCAACTTATATATTGGGAATAAAGATCTATAGAGATAGATCGAGGAAGCTGCTTGGACTTTTCAGTATACATTGATGCTATTTTAAGAAGGTATAACATGAATAATTCCAAAAGAGGCTATCTTCTGATAGGCACTGGAATTACTCTCAGTAGGGAGGATTGTCCTAAAACACCTGAAGAGAGAGAACACGTGAGTATAATCCTATACGCTAGTGCAATGGGAGCTATCATGTATACCATGACATGTACGCGTCCTGATATGGCTTATGCACTAGGATTGACTAGCCGATATCATGCAAATCCTAGTGAGGAACATTAGAAGGTGGTGAATACCATACTTAAGTACTTACGAAGGACTACAGATCAATTCCTCATCTATAGAGATTCTGAGTTGAAACTTGAAGGTTATACTGATGCTCTTCAGATAGTGATAATAGCAAATCTATTTCTGGTTATGTATTTACCATAAATGGTGGTGCAGTGAGCTGGAAAAGTTCCAAACAAGCTACAGTAGCTAATTCAGTGACTGAAGCAGAATATATAGCAGCTAGTGAAGCTGCTAAGGAAGCTATGTGGATGAAAAAGTTCTTAACTAAACTTGGTGTGGTTCCTTCAATAGAAAGTGCAGTTCCATTGTTGTTTGACAATACGAGAGCCGTTGCTCAAGCAAAAGAACCAAGATCACACCAAAAGTCCAAACACGTTCTGCGAAGGTATCACTTGATAAGAGAGATCATTGAACGTGGAGACGTCGATATTCAAAAGGTTGATAGAAAGGAAAATGCTGCAGACCCATTCACTAAAGCTCTTGGTGCAAAGGAGTTTGACAAGCACAAGTGAAAATTAGAAATGAAGTACAAGAGCGATTGGCTCTAGTGCAAGTGGGAGATTGTTAGAAATATAGTAGATATGCCTTAGATCCAATATCATAATTGATTATTTGAACATATTTTTATGAACGTTATTTGATACAAAATTATATGGCATTTATTTTTCTTTTATCATTGTTATTATTAATTGTTTGATTAACTTGATAAGGTCGTTGACAATATTTTGAGACTTGTCAACGTGATGGAGATCATGATAATGAGAGTGAAGTTTCTTATAATTTAATCTAAATCTATTCTTGATCATATGATTATTAATTTGGACATTAATAATCTGGTTAGATCAATATTTATGTGATCGTCTTTATTGGATAAAGATTAGTTTATCTAATTAACTAAATCACATAGATAGAAGACGCGTATAGAGATATGATCATTGAACCGACTCATTGGATAATTCCTAATTGTTTTGTCAATAGGATATCCTCTTGAAAAATGTGATGTAAGAGTTTCCTTTGACTTGAGATCGTCATAGTAATTGACAAGTTATTTATTGCAATTTGATACTAGAACACCTATGGCCCTAGGGCGATAGTTGAAAGGATATTGGGTATGATTAAATGCTTGTAGAATTAGTGATTGATCAAGATGGAATCTGTCAACTCTTGGTAATGAGTTTAAGCTCCATGCTGTCATGAATTATAAACGATCAAACTAAGACCCTGGCCAGGGCAATTGAATGGAAGAAGAAAAGAGTTTCTTAAGACATTCAATGGTCGATTATATTTAACATGCACACATAGTTGGTCGCCTATTAAGATTTGACAGTTAAACCATATCCTAAGGTGACCTAGAGCTATAAGGACAGAAGAAATTACTACATTATGCTTCTACTGATTCTTGAGAGTAAACTGTATACTTCATTCTATCTGGTCGTTAAGGAGTGTTGCTGGATGCCACCCTATATTAATCTGATTAATTTTACTACTAGTTTAATATTGAACCTTTGGGGTCTCACATTAACGAGTGTTCTGATCTTTGCTAAAGGATTAATTATTTGATTATTTGATTATTAAATTAAAGAATTTAATTAGTCAAATAAATTAATTTATTAGTCCAAATGAAATATTATTATATTCTTTGCTAGTACAGATAATATAATAATATTGTGAACAAATTGAAGTTTTCTATTTAGAATAGAAAAATAAATTATATCTCTTAATTGAAATATATATGTGATATATATAATTAATATTTCATATATGAATGTATATGAAATATATGAATAAAGGGATTGAAAGTTGAATCCAACTTTATATTGGATCAACGTAAGTCCTAAATGACGTGTCGGCCAACCCAAATCCCATTTAGAATGGGATTCAATTTTTTCAAATAAAAAGATTCCATAATTCCAATTTTGGAATGGACTTTGAGAAGGAAAAACCAATGCCTCTAACTTTTCCATGTCCTATTGGAGAAGTGTTGCAAGTTCAGGAAGCTGTTTTCCTTGTTCCGTTTATTTCTAGGTTGAATTTTGAGAAAACTTTAGCACACGAATTTCATTCAATTTGTTCGCGGTTTCATTGATCAAAGAGTTGGTAGCAAAGATCGGTTTCGCTGTGGATATGCATAGAGTCTTCGCACTATCGAACAATTTTGGAATACAAACACCTATATGCAATTCTTCAAGCGATGCTATCAGTTAAAAGTGACATCTGTTGGTAGTGATGTTGCATTAGCATTGTCAAACAGAGTTATGTAAATGCCTTATCAAAAAAGGAAGAAAAGAAAAGAATTACCTGTATCAAGTAGAGAGTCAGATGACGACAAAATTTGTGATTGCATTGAGCAGATTCCATGTGCTATCAGCTGTTGACTAAATTATCAGTTAAATCAATTTGTTTCCATACTACCCACAAATACTTGCTGGAGCATACGTAACCGGGACTCATGGTTTGGACATGTGAATTTGATTTTTCGCGGCTAAAAACCATTTAGTCTCATTCTATATTTAGCTCCGTCTCTTTTCCGTGGGTGCACTTGTTGTAGCAATGTTGAATTACAGTCTAAAAGAGTGAAATCATGCAAGAAAATTTTATGAATAATATAAAATAAGTTTAGGTAAGGCGTCTTCGGAGAGTTATCTTTAAGGTTAGCAATCTGACTCGACAATACCAATTGTTACATGAAAATTTTATTTGTAAGTACATTATATTGCATATTCAATAAATTGAAGTTGCATTTTTGATTTCTTCTACTACAAGCACTAAACTCAATCGAAAGGAAAAGCTTTTAGAAGTTGGTTAGAAAGGGGTGAATGAAGAAGAATTGACAGAGAGGTGGTTAAGACGAAAGCCTAATTGCCTATTTTTTTTTTTGTAAAATTTAATTGGCCGCTAGAGAAAGCTTTCATTCATATAGATGAGACTTATGCTTAAAGCCAGCCAAGGGCAAAATCAAACTTCAAAACTTCAAAAAAGTTGGTAGTTGCTACGAAAATAATTATGTAGTGGATGTTAATTTATTACTCCGCTATAGATAATCTTTCAGAAGAAGATTATTCATTTGGTATTCTGTTGAAGTTTATCTACAAACAGCTGATGCAGGTAGGTTGCAAGCAACTTAATGAAATGATTTGCAGTGGCTTCTTATTAAACAGGCAGGTTACAAGCAGTTCATGCAACCAACTTACCAGCAGCTCAAGAAAAGCCTCGCAACTGCGTCATTTCTTCTATAAATAGAGGAGTTTTCAGTTCATTATGAATATCCATTTGAAGTTGAATAATATATCAATCTCTCTCTATGCTTGTCTTCAGTATATTTACTTTATAGTTTTTATTTTATAATATGTTATCAGCACGAGACTCTGTTCATCTCGAGCAAATACTCTGTTTACCCTTAAAATTGGATAACAATTGAATTTGTTCGTAGTACTAAGGATTCGTAAACCAAATTGATACTGAATAATAATGCGATGAAAGTAACTGTAATATAAGAAAAAAGCGATGAAACCGTAGATTATGATGGGCAGTATGAGAGAATATAAATCCTTTGTAGCAGTGACAATAATTGTATTAGATAACCAAAGAAGATAGAGAGTTTTTCTATTGATGTTTCGTGTCCCTAACTATGAGTCAAAATTTGCCTCTTATAGGCTACAATCAGAATTATAAACAAGGTAAATAACTGATTATAGGGTAAATCCCCTAAAATCCGGGGTAGAATCTCCCCAAATCGCGTTCTAACGGCTAAGACGGTTGAGATAAATGCTCCTGGCGAAATATCCGGTGATAGGCGAGATATGCGGTTCGAGACCGGTCTTCGGTCCTTTAACATTTTCCGGTCGGTCGCATCGATTCATTCCATCCCGGTTGCTCCGACTATCGAGCCCAACTTCTTATCTCCGTACCGAATTA
>MCJB01015053.1:127964-139339 GCA_002018475.1 Nicotiana obtusifolia
TAGCCTCCGAACTGCTCTCATTTGGTTGTGTTGAGGCCGGTTCGCCTTGTTCGGGCGCAGCCTGTGGCGGGACATTATCCGTTCCCACCTGGTTCTGAACTTGATTTTGTAACTGCGCTATCGCTGCCTGTTGATTTTGCAGCATCTCAAAAATCGTTCTGAGGCTAATTACTTCCTCTCCATTTTCCTGAATTCCTGAACGATTTTCATCCCGAACGCTGTGTGAAGAGCCTGGCGCCTGGTTGGTGTCAAATGCCATTTGGGTATTGACATCTACTGGACCTTCGTGCTCGGGTATGACATCATCTCCAACTCGATTGTTGAGTTCATTGTTGGTTGGAAGTGAGTGTGCCATGTTTTACCTGGTGACCTGAAAAACAGAAATTTCTGCAAAGAGCAAGTGTAAAATTGTGTTTGAAAAAAGATGTATCAAAAGTTTGCTAATATCCTTAGCCCCACGGTGGGCGCCAAACTGTTTACCCTTAAAATTGGATAACAATTGAATTTGTTCGTAGTACTAAGGATTCGTAAACCAAATTGATACTGAATAATAATGCGATGAAAGTAACTGTAATATAAGAAAAAAGCGATGAAACCGTAGATTATGATGGGCAGTATGAGAGAATATAAATCCTTTGTAGCAGTGACAATAATTGTATTAGATAACCAAAGAAGATAGAGAGTTTTTCTATTGATGTTTCGTGTCCCTAACTATGAGTCAAAATTTGCCTCTTATAGGCTACAATCAGAATTATAAACAAGGTAAATAACTGATTATAGGGTAAATCCCATAAAATCCGGGGTAGAATCTCCCCAAATCGCGTTCTAACGGCTAAGACGGTTGAGATAAATGCTCCTGGCGAAATATCCGGTGATAGGCGAGATATGCGGTTCGAGACCGGTCTTCGGTCCTTTAACATTTTCCGGTCGGTCGCATCGATTCATTCCATCCCGGTTGCTCCGACTATCGAGCCCAACTTCTTATCTCCGTACCGAATTAGTTCGGTCTTATAACGCCTCCGTTACGACTTTTTCTAGTCGGGTCAGCCCCGATCCGGACTCGTGTAAAAGTATTTTACCCAATACATACTCCAAGGTACGAAGTTTCTTTTTCTAAATATATGTTTATCAAGCATGTTCATCATGTCTTTCTAGCCAACTAATGATGCAAATGTCATTTTACTTGTATGTGGTCTCGCAAAATTCGAAGGAAAAATTGATTTTACTTGAGCTATTATATGGTCGCGAGACTACACCAATAGTTTATGTGGCAAACGGTTGGAGACTATGTATACTTATACAATTGCTATTTTTGTACTTATTTTCCTCCTTGATCGTTTAGTGAAGGATTAAAAGGTGAACAATGTCAGGTCCATCTAAAGTCCAGCAGAGTTTATGAGAAATATATAATTACCAACAATGGTAATATTTCCTAAGTCTCGTTATGACTTAACTTCATGGTTCAATTGAACTCCAGCAGAGTACAGCCATCGGAAGCGGCTATGTTTCATATATCTCATTGTAACTAAATTTTGTTAACCGCCAGAAGTATGCCTATGACCACCAGAAGTAATAATTTAGGCTTGCTATGGTTACAATGAAGATAAGCTAGAGAAAATTCTGTATATTATATGCATACCTTGATTTGCTTCTGAAGTAGCAAATATCTTAAAAGAGGTTCGAAGCATCATAATTTGATGTGATAATGCACGTTCAGATAATTATTTTTTATCTCCTGAAGAAAGAGAACTTTGATAATATTAATTCATTTCCTGAAGTGAATGTGACAATATTGAATATGAATGCGCTCTTGATGTAAATATATTACGATTCACCTCCATAAGAGGTAATACGATTGAGACAACATATTCTCAATGTTTCTTATTTCAAATTTCTCTTGAAGTATTAAATCATCAAAATTTCCTCCTGAAGCAGGAAAATATTATGTAGTGGCAAAAGTATTAAAATTCTTAATTTTACTCATTTATAAATTTAGATTTGTCTTTATATTGTTCATTTGATTATGATTTTCTCTCATGACACCAGAAGTGTCTGAGCAATATTTGGTAGTACAAAATTGATCAGAAGCTCCTGAAGAGCTAACTGTTTGTCTAGAAGACGTTTGACACCAATAATGTCCGATAAATATGTCACGACCCAACATTCACTATAGGTCATGATGGCGCCTAACGCCGCCATCAGGCAAACTGATTTACCAAATTTAATTACTCATTTTAGTATCTTGAAATCAAAATTTTCCTTAATTGAATAGTCAGTGAATAAAAATGTTTACACGAGCCTCAATAATGAATAACCTTCAGGAAACTCCCAAAACCCGGTGTCACAAGTGCATGAACATCAACTAGAAAATAAAATAAAATATAACATCTGTCTGGAATAAAAGTTAGACGGGAAAATATAAATAACCCTGAGAAGACTCTGCAGGCTGCAGATCGTAATATGAGAATGCAGCTCACGGTAAAGTCCCCGAAATGACCGCATCTCTGCGCCCAAAGACCACCGGATATATATGTACCTTCACAAAAAGTACAGAAAGTGTAGTACGAGTACATAAATCAACGCGTACCCAATAAGTATCTAGCCTAACCCCAGAGAAGTAGTGACGAGAGGTCGACATCAATACTTACTAGTGGTCCAATAAGATAGGTACAACAGAAGTAAACAAATATGCATCAAAGAAAATAAAAGAAGTAACAAGTACGGTACGTAGTACAACCCTTGCTACCTCCTCAACCGGAGTATGTATATTGGATCTTACCAGATAGGTCGTCACAATTCAATCAGGAAAAACTCACAGATATGCCGGCTTCTTGCCAACTATTACGCACGATTTCATAAGAGTATTTTATAGTAATGCCGAGGCATACGACCCGATCCATCATAGCATTGCCAAAACATAGATACATCTATTTTATTGCTGAGGCGAAGGGCCCTCTCCCATGAGAGTATGGTACATAAATCATGTTGTGGCTTACGGCCCGATCCCATTAGTGTGCGCATTGCCGAGGGTCGACGGCACGAACCATAGATGTATCTATCCTGCCAAGGCGAACGCCCCGATCCCATTGGAATAAGAAGTTTTAACGGGTCCTTTACCCCACTCACGAATAGTCGCGTGAGTTATAAATTTTTAAGAAATCTTTTCGATGAGAAAGCATAATATGGGAGAATTTCGTAAGGAGAGTACAATTATATAACGGCTAATCACGAAGCCCGTCGAATCTCTACGATGGCAAGTCCATTACTCTACACAAGTCTAGTCTCAAATTGCATTGTAAAATAAAGTAATTTAATTGACAGGAGACAACTCAAGTAATACAGCTATAGCATGGTGTGAGCCTAAGTCTACCCGGACGTAACATGAATCTAGCTACGCACGGACACTCATCACCTTGTGCATACGTAGCCCCCGCAATAAGTAACACATAACAAATACATCGCCTAGGGGTAGTTTCCCCCTCACGGAGTTAGACATGAGACTTACCTTGCTCCGAAGTTCTAAAACCCGTTCCAAGGCCTCTCTAACACCTCAAACCAAAGCCCGTCGATCCAAAACAATTCAAAAATCGTGCAAACTAATCAAAATATATTCTAATACCAATAATTAATCAATTTAAAAAATTCTCAACTCCGCTCGAAAAGTCTATAAAATCAACCCTCGGGACCACGTGCCCCGATTTCGAAAATTTTCGAAGATAATCATTATCCATAACACCACGAACTCAAATATATAATTTATTTCAAATTTCATGTCCAATTTTGTGGTCAAAATCCAAAGATACCAATTTCTAGGTTTTCTATCAAAATTCAAAATTTTTACTAATTTTCATGTTCAATTCCATATATAAACCATGTACTTAACTCGCAATGAGTGATGGGAGACGAAGAAGCTCCCTCAAAATCGCCCTAAGCTCGGCTCCCATGGTAAATTTGAGAATAAATCAGCCAAAACCCGTTTTGCTAACTTATACACTTCCCAGGCGACCTTCTTCGCATTCGCGTGAAACGCCTCACGTTCGCGAAGGCCAAATGCCACTGCCCCAAAATCTCTTCTTTGAGTTCGCGACCTGAGGGACGCGTTCGCGAAGCCTTCCATCCTCATTGCTCTGCGTTTGCAGGTTAAGCCTCGCGTTCACGTAGGTTGCTCAGCTTTCCCTCCGCTTTCGCGATCATTGTATCGCGTTCACGTAGAACAAAATCCATCGGCTCAAATCCTTCTTCGCGAACGCGGGACTCCCTTCATGTTCGCGAAGGACAAAACCAGAACCAGCAACCAGCAGCATCAAAACACCCAAACTTAGTCCGAAACCATCCCGAATCACACCCGAGGCCCCCGAGACCCCGTTCAATCACACCAACCAGTCCCAATACATGACACGAACCTGCTCGAGACCTCAAATCACATCAAACAATATCAAAACCACGAAGCGCACCCCAATTCAAGTTTTATGAATTTTAGAACTTCAAACTTTTACATGCGACGCTGAAACCTATCAAATCAAGTCCGATTGAACTCAAATTTTGCACACAAGTCCTAATTGACATTATGGACCTACTCCCACTTCCAAAATCAGAATCCGACCCTGATATCGAAAAGTCCTCCCGATCAAACTATCCAAAAATATCCAAATTTCCAACTTTCGCTAATTGACGCTGAAACAACTTGCGAACTTCTAAATCAACGTTCGGACACGCTCCTAAGAGAAAAATCACCATACGTAACTATTTCCAAGCTCGGAATGCCAAACGTACATCGATAACATCAAAATCCACTTTAACCCAAACTTAGAAAATTCTTAAACCTTCAAAATACCAACTTTCTGTAGTAAGCGTTGGAATACTCCCGGGCCACCCGATACACGACCCAAACATACGCCCAAGTCCGAAATCATCATATGAACCTATTGGACCTTCAAATCCCAATTCCGAGGTCATTTACTCAAAAGTCACACCTAAGCCTGTTATTTCAACCTAAAGCTCCGAATTTAGAATTTTCTTTGCAAATCAATCCTGAACTTCCCGAGATTCAATTCCGACCACAGTGCAAGTCATAATACCCGAAGTAAAACTACTCAAGGTCTCAAACCGCCGAACGACGTGCTAGAGCTCAAAATGACCAGTCGGGTCGTTACAAAATATTATATTGTGGATAATAAATAAAAGCTCTCGAAGAGCTTATATATAAATTTGTCATTCATATTATATGATTATGATCAAAACATATGTTGTAGTAAACCTGAAGTTTACTAATACAAATGGCCATCATATTGACACTACAAATAAGTAGAGGATTGAAAATCTTCATGTTTCCACAATCATAAGGGGTAAAATAATATGTATGCGAGAAGTTATCCACCTTATTCTTCAATTTGTACTGCATCACGTATCAAAGTAAACCAAAAGTTTACTAATGCAAAAGCAGTTACAGTAAGTCAGAAGTTTTACTGCGGCAAAAGTAGCTACAGTAAAACAGAAACTTGCAGATACAAAAGTAGCCACAGTAAATCAGAAGTTTACTAATACAAAAATTTATTTTATAGTAAACCAAAAGTTTACTAAAAGATTGCACATGCCATGATAAATTTGAAGTTTACATTTGCCATATAGTTTAAATATGATGAGCTAATCGAGAATTATGATAAACATAAATTGAAGAACTAGAAGATTCTTCGAAAATTCTCTTGTGTTGTTTGTTCTCATAATAAATTGATTATATACCAGCTAAAGTTGGGACTAAGACCCCTGAATTCTAGAATATATAAAAGGTGAATATGGGCCCATTCACCTATCATGTGAACTACTTATAGATGCATATATGAGATGGGTACATGTGTGTTTATTGTCAACTTGCAGTTTGGCATTTGAAATTGTTTTTTCCTCAATTAAGAGCATAATTTTCAGAATACGTAACCAAGACAATTCATCTTGATAATGTTGGTATATTCAAGCTGGTTTAGCATTGAATGGTCTTCTGTTAATGGCTAAATCATTTCTTATGATAACAAAGCTTCCCGTGTTTGTCTAAGATTTTCTAAATTGCATACAGCAGCACTTGAATGCATCAGACCAACAATATATAATAAGTCCTTCCCTCACAATTGGTTTAGGATCAGAAACCAAATATTTTTACTATCTAATAACTTTTACTATGTGGTATATGATTAATTTCTCTACCACATTGCACAAAGATAGGTTTCCCAAAGAAGATTGGGAATGTATGTTAGTTTTTCTAACATTTGGGGATGAAATAAACAACTGGAAAATATGTTGTATGAATCGAATTATCATTAATATGATCATCACTTAAAAGATAATTCAAGTCAGATGCCAGAAACATTTGCTGATCCAAAATAAAATCTCATATTTCAGCTGCAAATGCTCCTATTAAAATTAAAGTCCCTGAAAGATAGAGTTTACTGTACGCATGAAGCGTGGTAGACCAATCGGTTCTAAAGGTAACAATCCTTGAAAGGGATAGGAGCAAATGATCAAAATGATCATAATAAGGAGGAAATAAGCTCTAGAAGAGCCCACGACGTAATATTTCATGAAACTCCAGAAGAAGTTCTGGTACCTGAAAATAAAGAAAGTGATGAGATCTCAACAAGTTATGTCGCTTGCGAACCGATACAAAATGATCGTCGATGATATATTTGATACAATATTGTGCACAATATTGTAAAGATTGTGAGGATCGGACTTGTAATCGAAAATGTCATGCCATTTAAGTGCAAGTCATAACCTATATGAGTCATTTGATTAAATCTATATGAAGATCCCTGAAGGATTTAAAATGCTTGAAGCATATAA
The DNA here is from genome assembly GCA_002018475.1 of Nicotiana obtusifolia. Classification (NCBI taxonomy): domain Eukaryota; kingdom Viridiplantae; phylum Streptophyta; class Magnoliopsida; order Solanales; family Solanaceae; genus Nicotiana; species Nicotiana obtusifolia. Next base: position 134,796 of record MCJB01015053.1, read on the forward strand.
TTCAAAGTCTCGAGAAATGCACTCGATTAAATTACAAAGATCTTTCTATGGTTTAAAATCAATCTGGGCGCATGTGATATAATAGCCTAAGTGAATATTTGCTGAAGGAATGTTACATAAATGATGTTATTTGTCCCTGTATTTTTATAAAGAAAATGACGTCAGAATTTGTTATGTTTGCTGTTTATGTTGATGACATAAATCATGTTAGAACTACAGAAGAGCTCCAAAAGGCAATTGAATATCTTAAGAAAGAAATTGAGATGAAAGATCTTGGAAGAATAAAATTTTGTCTTGGTCTGCAAATTGAATAATTAGCATACTAGATCTTTATTCATCAATCAGCCTATACAGAAAGGGTCTTTAAACGCTTTTACATAGACAAAGCACACTCATTAAGTACACCAATGGGTGTTCGATCACTTGAAGTGAATAAGGATCCGTTACAACCTCCAGAAGAGGATGAGGAGCTCCTTGGTCCTGAAACACCCTATCTCCGTGCAATAGGTGCACTTATGTATCTTGCTAATACTACAAAGCCTGACATATCATTTTATATTAATTTACTAGCAAGATATAACTCTTTAATACGGAGACATTGGAACATGATTAAGCATATTTTACGATATTCAAAGGGAACTCTTGATATGTGTTTGTTATATGCTAACAAAGGTAGTGCATATCTTGTTGGTTATGTAGATGCAGGTTATTTATCTGATCCCCCTAAATTTCGATCTCAAACCGGGTACGTGTTTACATGTGGAGATATTGTCATATCATGGCACTCCACAAAGCAATCTATTGTTGCCACTTCTTCAAATCATGTTGAGATAATAGCTATTCATGAAGCAAGTAGGGAATGCATATGGTTGAGATCAGTGATTCATTTTATTCAAGAAAAATGTAGTTTGGAATATGATAAAAGATCCACAATTTTATACTAAGACAATGCTGCATGCATAGCTCAATTAAAGGGAGAATTTATAAAATGAGATAAAATGAAGCACATTTGACCAAAATTATTCTACATACATGATCTTTAGAAAAGTGGTGACATCGATGTGCAACAAATTCGTTTAAGTGACAATCCAGCAGATTTGTTTACCAAATCTTTGCCAACTTCAACTTTTGAGAGGATGGTGTACAAAATTGAAATGCGGAGACTTAAATATTTGAAATAAAGTTTTCATCAGAGGGAGTGAAATATACGTGTACTATTTTTTCCTTACTAAGGTTTTTTCCATGGGATTTTTCTTGTAAGGTTTTTAATGAGGCATCTAGGAATGTGTATTACTAAATATGTGTACTCTTTTTCCTTCACTAGGATTTTTCCTAGTAAAGTTTCAACGAGACAATATCTTTTAATAAACATCCAATAGGGAGTGTTATGAAAATAATTATATTGTGGATGCCTATTTATTACTCCATTATAGATAATCTTCCTGAAGAAGATTATCCATTTGGTACTCTATTGAAGTTTATTTACAAGTAGCTGATGCAGGCATGTTGCAAGCAACTCAATGAAATGATTTGCAGCAGCTTCTTATTAAACATGCAGGTTGCAAGCAGCTCATGCAGGCAGCTTATATAAATAAAGGAGTTTTCGGTTTATTTTTAAATAATATATCAATCTTTCTCGATACTCGTCTTCAATTTATTTACTTTATAGTCTTTATTTTATAACAATAGTTACTAAACTCAACTTTAAAGAAGACACCTCAAATTAGTTTTCCCTTTTTCTTAAAAGAATGTTATTGTTAATATATTATTATTAAATAACTTAAATACTATATTATACTACTTACTTATTAAGGTAGGGCACTCGTCATTCCGAACTAACTCGGAGGCTGCGTTTGCAATATGAGGAAATATTTGCAAGTTGTTACCTATTTGCATATCACGAATGGATATAAACACATACGTGGAGTCAGTGACACGTCACACAGGAGGAACTTCGAAAGCGACAGAGATTATTATATCCAACCATAGAATGCCACGTTGCAAAATGGGACCATAACTTCCCTGGACGGCAAGAATAAGCGGTGTTGTAGCTACGGATCCCAATTTATCGGACTCGGACCCCTTCTCTCTCTCCAGAGCATTTTGGGAAATAGTTTTACGGTTATTTCGATTGATACTTTTTTCCAGGAGTTATATCAATTGGATCGGTATGGATTATTTGTTGTAATTACCAAATCTAATCCAAATATAATCGCAACAGATGCAACGTCTCGTTGACCATACCCTCGCTATCACCAAAGAGTAAGTTTTCATTTCTCCTTCTTTATGTGTATAAATACACAGGCACCTGATACAACTACATTGATGTACATCTACATGGATGCCCGTATGCGTATTCAGGCATATTCTCGTTTCAATTGGAATGAAATGGATGAGTGGATGTTTGGGAGATATATGTGGTTGATCCCAACTGATATTGGATTAAGACGAATTTGATGATTGATTATTCTACAATGAAGTGGTGGCGTGTTGATTCTTCGCAACTAGTTTTTAAAAGAATGTGAATATTGTTTTGGAGCTTCTTTTTTGGGTTCAGTTAATCAGCCAGAGCTTAAGAAAATAAAAAATACAGCGATATATTGAGATGTAGTATACCTTTGGTTTGAGATTTTGTGGTAGTATAAGGTTAAGATAAATGTGCAATTGAAAAATGAATGTTACTTTCACTTCTATTTTATTTTGGTATGATAGATGATATGAGTTTAGCTTAAAAAAAGAAGTGAGGATTCATATAGCCGATCCCAACTTGTTTGGGATTGAGGCATAGCAGTGGTTGTTGTTGCGGTAGAACATTGGGTTGGATTTGGGGGCACAATGTTGCAGATTGGAGACTATCCTTTATGTCTATATATCACGTTGGTCTCAAGCTATTCCCAGAAACTCTAAATGTCAGAAGAAGTGAACTTGACGTGGCTTGTATTTCTTTCAATACTATTAGCGCATATGAAAGTACTAGAATTAATCGAGAGAAAAAGGGACAGCTAGGCGAGATATAATTCTTACCTCTACTCAAGAAGATCATATTGGTGTATTCAAAGCAGATATCTGTATATCTCCTAAGTTGACACTTAAAATGTTTCTAACAACATTCTAGGACTTGTATTTATGATCTGGAACTCTGTGATTGGTTATTTTCTTCCTCCCTTAGCTGGAAGGAGAAAAAAGTTTCCTCTATATTTGTTCTTTGCCTGTAACTGCTTCGGCAATTAAGTGGCTTCTTCTAGAAGAGATCAGGGGGAGGATGTCTATTTTAATGAACAACCCTCTAGCTGCTTGTATTTTGCTCTTGATGCCATTCAAGTAGCAGACCAATGGAAATATTGTAGCAAGAAGCGGGATCATGGAATTCAAACCAATACAACAGTTGTTTCGTGGATAGATCCAGCTATGATCCCCCCTATCCTTCCAGTGGAATAAATGGGAATTATTGCAAAATTCGTTTTTCATTGTGATGATTGCCTTAAGGGCATTGGTTGAGTGCACTGCAACATAATAAGCTCAATATCTAGAGATACCCCAATGCACTACCATTGCTTTACAAGTGATAACAATTACTTTTGGCGGATAGATTTGAATGAGCTCAGAAGTCATTAATCATAAAAGTAGCTCATATTCAGCAGTATTATTTCATTCATATGTTGTAATTATTATTCAGCTTGAAATCCTTAGGGTTACTCTCACTCTGTTTTCTTCAGCAAATTTGGTTATTGATCCAGTATTTAATGTTTCTGTTTTTTGTCAACATTTCTCCAGGTCAGTTAAGACAGTGACTTATGAGTCACTGAATAATGCTGTGAGATTGATTAATGGAGTGTCAGGATTATTATTGACGATATTGCCGGGGAAATCTACCATTCTTGAAGGCATACATGGTTGGGAGCTTCGTCCAACATTTCGTGGACCTCGGCTTCCACAGTGGATGGAGAAGTGAGTTTTTATCTTCTTTCCAAATTTACCCCTGTTTTGGCTTTTGAACTTAGCTCTTTTTGAATAATGCGGCTGTATTAACATCTACTTTTTTGGTGATCACAGTGGTGCCTCTTCTTTTAACCAGTTCATTCATGAACTTTCTATTGATTCTGATACCTCCTCGAGTGTAGATTATTCATCATCATCAGAAGATGAATATACTGATAGTAACATTTGTCCTCCATCTCCACTGTCACAAAGTTCTCGGGTATCTAGAGCTCGCAGTCTTTCAAGGCGGAGCAGGCACTGGATGCATTGGGTCAGATACATCATTTCATGGCTCCTATTCCCAATTAATTTTATGTTGGGCATACCTTTGTATCTCTATGCTTTGAGTACGGGCAGCAGAGTCTCTCAGACATCTGAGAGTTTCCAGTCTTCCCATGTACAAGCTAGGAAGAGGTTACAGACACTAAGGGATCATGTTGTCCAGCGTGCCACTGACAGAAGACGTGGTGTTGTTGAGGTTTGTTTGACATTTTCATACAACATTACTCTTCATCCATTAATTTTTTTTTTTTTTGTGTGTGTGTGTGTTTTCTTTTGGGGGGGGG
>MCJB01015053.1:139359-158998 GCA_002018475.1 Nicotiana obtusifolia
TTGGGGGGGGGGGGGAGGGGGGTTAGGTTTGACAGCTCATTGGTTATCCACGTGATTCCTCATGTTATCCTTGTCTGGCCAATATTTGAACGTGCCAATTTACCTTACACTTCTGTCTATTCTCTGTAAGGAGAGGTGATTAGGTGAACCAAATTCACAGAAAGGGTAGCAAATTGAAAGATAGAAGGAAAAAGGAACAAAGAATATGAAGACTTATTAACTGTCCTCTCCAACCTACTCCCAGAAGCGTGAAGGGGAGGGGGAGAACTCAAAAATATTCCAACATTCACAAGATGTAAGTGTGCTTAGCTGCTACCTTCACTTTGTTTCATCTACAATTTCCTAGACAAATTCTGAAGAGAGACTGTGAGGGAGGGAGATACTTCACCTCCCTTTTTTGGTTGCGTCGGATCCAACGCGACATATCTTTTTTTTCCTGAAAAAAAATATTATATCAGAAAAGTAAAAGGAAAAAATACATGGAGGAAGAAATGTGATGGGCCGCAAAGAACATATCTAGATTGAAAATGGAAAGAGACAAAAATATGCTCTCGGTCCTTGATGGTAGGGGGGAGAGTTAGAGAAGTTTATCCATGATAAGTCGGGTTGCGATTGCGGAGTTGGTCGAAAAAGGCTCCTCTATTTAGGCAGCTGATCGAGAATGAGGTTAAAGAAAGAAGACATGAAAGTGGGTGAAGAAAGGGTTGGTGATGAGCTTCGGTCTTGATCATTTTGTGTTTGGGGATTTGTATGGTGAATCTTTCAGTTTTAAGCAATCTACAAGAGGAAATCGGAGAGGTGTTTGGTTTCTGGGTGAAAGACTGATGCTATACAAGAAGGGAAAGACAACCGTTGCAACTTTCAACCTTAAGTAATACAGGTTGCAAAAGAATCATGCTATTGTTGTGGTTGTTTCGTTGGACTATGGCTTGGCAAGCATTGCTTACAATTCAATAAATGGAAGACTGCAGGTGTGGGCTACATTAAAAGCAATTTGAAGTTTCAAAATTTAGAAAATATAAGGTGAAAACAGAGTGAAACAAGAAGTATTTCGACTATAATTAGCTTTAACTTCTCCTATTTACCATTTTGATGTCACGAAAAATTGGACCTTAAAAGGTGGGCCTTGGAGTGACAGAGAAGTGCGATGTGTTTCTACGGGCAACTAGGGTTTGAAACTTGCAGCCTCTCCATTAAGAAGGGAAGGCTGCCTACACTCGTCTTCTCCCGAGCCTACTTTAGCTGCCTTCTGACACTGGGTCAACCTTAAAAAGTTGGATTTGAGTAATTCGTTGATTTTTATGTCAACCAGAAGAAACCAAACAGCTGAACTAACTCCAGAATTGGTTTTCTCACTAACAAATTAATACTCTCTGTTTATTCTTTTATTCAACACCCGTTCCTGTTTCTTCTTCGCTCGTCCTACCTGCCAAAACAATACCAAAAGTGAAGAATAATAGAATGAGTTGGGGAGGAGAAAAATGATAATAAAAAATTGTGTCTTCTTAGAAACTACCTTGTCCTGTCCAGTACATGCTATTTCTTTTTGTTTTCTACCCGATTATACTTCTTATGAATATGACTTGGTCTAATTTTGTTATATGTAGGATCTCCATTTAGCAATTGAGATGACAATTGAGGCTGTTTTTGAATTTGTTGACAAGGCAGCACACTGTCTTCTGTCACCAATAGGCACCTTGAAGAAAGTGGTGAAGTGGTTTTATTCTTATAACAGCGGTCACGAGGACGTTCCCTCTGTTGGTTCAGGTGTCTCTGTTCCTGTGGATGCCCTCGCGGAGAGTGATCCTACTCCTAGAGAACGGAAGACAGGCTTTAATTCCCTCAATACAGATGCTCGGACATGTCAAGATGTCATTACAGAGCTTGGGTGAGGGTTTTTGCTTGCATTTCACCTCTTCTAAGATCTGGCCTACACAGTTGTCTTTTTTCTAAAACAAAATCTTGCAGACACAGTTCAAGGGATCGGACATGTCCAATTCTTCTTAAAATATTTCTTAAGTTTGTCGTATTAATAAGAGGATATATTTGTAAAGTTTGGATCTAAAATATTTCACCAAAATCTTTAAAGGTCTGTAAAGTGCTGGGATAAGAGTAGCATCTTTTCTGTACTTCTATAGTGTTAGTGTCTGCTGTAACTAATCCAGTGAGCGTAGAGAATGCTTATTTGCTTGAAATACTAACTTCTTAAGTTATAATGACCTCTAAATTGATTGGACATACTGCTTTCTGGACAAGAATTATATTACAAAATTTTTTGAGATTACAACTGTAAACAGGAAAATGAAAATCATTGACTTCCCAGTTTTCTTTTCGACCGGCCAGTGTTGTTTGGGCAGATATTGTCCTCTAGACTGTTGAAGCATGTTCTAAACCCTTCGTATTCATAACTAAGCAGTGCTTTGCTTTTCAAATAAAATTGGCATCCCAGTTTTTCTCAGCATGCTACTCTTTCTTTTGTAGATACCCATACGAAGCTCTTCGTGTGGTTACCGATGATGGATATATTCTCCTTTTGGAGAGAATTCCAAGGTTTGCATTTCTGTTTGATCTTCATCACTACTTTATATCAGAGCTTTAAGTTTAAGGTGGATGCCATTTATAGATATTGCTTGATGTTTCAAACTTATTTTTGTAGACGTGATGCTCGGAAGGTTGTTTATCTACAACATGGGGTTTTTGATTCATCCATGGGGTGAGCCTAACTTCTCTTCTAACTCTTCAAAAATCATTTTCCCTTTCTTATTTGTCGTATTCAACTTGTTGCATACTTGGGATAAGATGTCTCATCAGAAATTGCAAGTTTGTCCTTTGAGATCCGCTAGGCTTATAAGTAACTACTGCGTGATATTTTGGGTGAAATGACGGTCGACCAGATCAGATAGAAGGACTTGGGAAGTACCAAATTATTGGTTCTACGCCAGTTGACTGTCTAAGCAACACTTTGAACAACTATGGATTTTTTTCCTTTTCCCCTTCACAGGTTTCTAAGTAGATCAAATTATGATATGCATATGTGCTAATTAGTTCACTAGGGAGTTGGGATAAAGGGCTAGGATTATGGAATGTTGAGCAGGGAGTTCAGTATTTTGCGTTTCTAATTTTACATATTCATAATGTCAAAATATCAGAGTGATCCTGAAAGCAGGATTAGGATAATTTGCTACTGTAGCTGAACTACCTTCTGGGCGAAGCCAAGTTTTTTCAAGTAACTCTTTTGCCTGGAGAGGGACTATTTTCTATATGGGCTTTGATGAAGGTGTAGAACTGGTATAGGCTATCAATTTATCTCGTCCGAGGATGAGATCGACTATATCTGGCACTTTGATCTTGTGGATTGTGTGCGTTATATCTCGTCCCCCGCCAAATCATACAAACTAAGGAGGCATCTATTTGTCGATATCATTTGATCTATGTTGCATTGAGACGTAGTAGTCCTTCAATTTTTAGTTCTTATTTTTTCCTTCCTTTCTTAATACTGTGAAGATCAATCTTACCTTTCAATTGCATCATTGTTTATTCTATTTAATCTCTCACTTGGTGATTTGACTTATAGTTGGGTATCGAACGGAGTTGTTGGTTCCCCAGCATTTGCAGCCTATGATCAAGGTTTGTCCTTTGTGCTTTTGTGTCAACTAATTTATTGGGTGTGCATATACTATAAACTCTCCTGAGAAAATTATGTAGTATTAAGCTTGCCTTTCTTGATTACAGGGTATGATGTTTTCCTAGGAAATTTCCGTGGATTGGTCTCAAGAGAGCATGTTGACAAGAACATATCCTCACGCCAGTAAGTGTATTACTTCATGCAGCTCCCATCATGTCTAAAATGTCATTAGACTTCTTTTTGAAGAGAAAAAAGTTTCTTCATATTTTGTGTGTTTGGTGATTGTTGAATTGCTATCAAGTTACTTTAGTTCCTAAATGTGGATGTTCATGCAGGTACTGGAAGTACTCCATAAATGAGCATGGGACACATGATATACCTGCAATGATAGAGAAGATCCACAAAACAAAAGTTACTGAATTGAGAAATAGCCAAAAAGCTGTGGAGGAAGAGAGCGACAATGATCAGCCTTACAAACTTTGTGCAATTTGCCATAGTTTGGGAGGAGCTGCTATTCTAATGTACGTCCTAACGCGTCAAATTGAGGGAAAGCCCCATAGACTTTCAAGATTAATCTTACTATCACCTGCTGGCTTTCATCATGATTCTAATCCTGTATTCACAACGATGGAATACTTATTCCTTCTATTGTCTCCTCTACTTGCCCCCTTTGTGTCAGCTTTCTATATACCCACTCGTTTTTTCCGCATGCTGCTTAACAAGTTGGCCCGAGATTTCCACAACTTACCAGCAGTTGGAGGCCTTGTGCAAACTCTCATAAGCTATGGGGTTGGTGGAGACAGTTCAAATTGGGTTGGAGTCTTAGGGTTGCCGCACTACAATATGAATGATATGCCTGCTGTTTCATTCCGTGTGGCTCTTCATTTGGCACAGATCAAGCACACTCGGAAGTTTATAATGTTTGACTATGGGAGTGCAGCTGCGAACATGGAAGCTTATGGTTCCCCTAAGCCTTTAGATTTGGGGGAGTACTATTCCTGTATTAATATTCCTGTTGATCTTGTTGCTGGGCGGAAGGACAAGGTCATCAGGCCATCCATGGTAAGGAAACATTATAAGCTGATGAAGGATGCAGGTGTGGAGGTGTCATATAATGAGTTTGAGTATGCTCATTTGGATTTTACATTTTCTCATCATGAAGAACTATTGGCCTATGTTATGTCTCGATTATTGTTAGTAGGTGCTATGAAGCAGCAACCTGGGCAAAGATCGTTAAAGCTGAGGAGAAAAGAGGGGGAAGCCAGCAGCAATTAAAGTGTAGACACTACTAGAGCCTGACACCTTTGATTTTTTGGATGCTCCAAGTTATTTGGTGTTCCATGTAATACATGTATGTTACATATACAGAAAATATAGAGAACATGGGGTCATGAAAGTCTACCAGTGAGAGCGTTGGCTCCTTTGTACATTCCCGCATATTTTTCCAAGGGGATAGAATTGTATTGGTGGTGTAGTGTAAGAGATTTAGGTGTGTTTTTGTGAATATTGCTGTATGTATGTTGTAAGATTGTAACATGTTGAAGCTTCAATGAAACAGTCGTTTACCTCTTTTTCCCTCTTTCTTCACCCCTTCCCAGATATTTTGTTCAGTATTCTCCTTCGAAGTGCCTGATGTTGGTACTTTTAGACTGAGATTACTGGCCAGTTTGGCCAAGCTTAAAAGCAGCTTATTTTGAAAAGTATTTTTGCTCAAAACTTTTCAGTAACATTTAGTGTTTGACCAAACTTTTAAAAAGAACTTTTAAGTAAAAAAAATTTTTAAAAAAAAAAGTATTTTTATGGAAAAATTACTTTTTCTATCAGGGTTGTAGCACTTTGTCACTTTTAGTTAGTTAGATAAATGAGATTAGTTCTATCTATCTTAAACAAATGAGTGGTTGTAGAGATGAGAACATATTACTCTATAAAATGGCAATTACACAAGAAAGCAGCTAAAGTATAATAGATGAGACGCACAATCAAGAAATGATCCGTTTCTACATAAATACATGACATATTGATTCATAAGTTTTTTTTTTGTTTGGTTAATGGAAGTTTGAATGTTGGGAAAAGATACTTTGATCTAACTCATAAGATACTTTGATCTAACTCTTCTTTTAACCATTTTTTCTTGGGGTAAAAAGGAGTAGGATATTATATAGCACTCCCAGTTTTAGTTGTTCACAGGTATTGAGAATCCATCTCTTAGCATTAATTAACAATAAAATTGATCATATTAATCTTACTTGAAACTAAATTTATATGTCCTTTTCTTAAACAAAACAAAACAAAAAGGATAACCCTAGAAAATGACACTCATATTTATTGCGGATAGGGAGCAAATATTAAAAAATATAACAAAAAGGTGACCATCGAACCGTTCATCGACCTCGGCTAATAAACCCTCTCGTCTTCCGCCCACAGACGGATTAGCAGTTCCATTGTCAGAGGTAGGAGAAAATCTTGCTTTTGTGTTTCAGAAATATTTCCACTTCTAAGTTCTAACCATTCCGAATCTTGTTCTTTATTGGAGGTAAAGTTGCAAGTATCCCAAATTGTACCAACGTCTTTGGTCTAATTACGACAAATACTTTCCCGTCGTCGCTGCTACCGGCACAGGTTCGTAAATATTTGACCTATTATGGTTCTATTTACTGATCGTTAGAAGAAGCAGTTGGTATTTTTCCCCTACTACAACTACATTGCACTTATTATGGCTAACTTGATAGCTGCTCCACAGTCCATTGACCCATTTTTTTTTTTTTTGGGTAACAATGTAAAATTACCATTAACATAAAAAACAATTACACTTACAAGGCAACCTTAATCTGACCACAGATCAAGCCCCCAACTCAACTGTTTCTAATTACAAAGTAGCCGTTGGACAAAACTCCTACACCTATGTGCTTTCTTTGACATCCTCATATGATCTACCTGTGGGGTTCCAGGGACTGTCTTTTCATGTCTGATCCCATGGCTCGAACAGTACTTTTCAAATTCCCTTGAAGTGTACTCACCTCCGTTGTCACTTCGGAGACGCTTTAGCTTTTGGCCTGTCTCCCTTTCCACCAGAGCATGAAACTTCTGGAAAACTTGAAACACCTGGTCTTTGGTTTTCCAAATATAAACCCATAATTTTCGTGAAGTATCACCAATAAAAGTAACAAAATATTTGTTATCGCCCATCGATTCAATTTCCATTGGACCACAAACATCAGAATATACCAAATCAAGTATATTCAATTTTCTTTTATACGATGTCTGAAATGAGACTCTATGCTGCTTACCAAATAAACAGTAGTCACAAGGTTTTACCGTTGTACCTTTGGCATTAGAAATGAGTGATTTCTTGTCAAGAATCTGCAATCCCTTCTCGCTCATATGACCCATCCTTTTGTGCCACAAATCTGTAGAAATCTTATCTTGTGCCGCGTTCAATTCACCTTGGCATATTTCTGCATTTTTCATGTACAATGTGCCACGAGCAACTCCCTTTGCAATCACCAATGATCCCTTGGTGAGTCTCCACTTTTGATTTGCAAAGTAGTTCCCATATCCATCTCAGTCTAATGCAATTCCCGAGATCAAGTTCATCCGCAAATCAGGTACATGTCGCACGTCTTTTAGAACCAATGTGCATCCGACATTTGTCTTGATACAAATGTCATCAATCCTCGCAATCTTTGAGTAACTTGTGTTACCCATTCTTACAGTCCCGAAATCACCTGCTACATATCTGCAAAAAAGATCTCTTACCGGTGTGGCATGGTAAGATGCTGCTGTATCAACCACTCATTCTGACTCTGGACTTGATAAGTGCATGCATTCCTCTTCCTTCCTTGTTTATAAAGAGGACAACATTGTCATTGTTTTGCATCATGGCGGCTGTGTTGTCGTCATTTTTCTGGCCACTAGTTTCACCTTTGCCCTTCCTTGGATTTGGGCAATCTCTTTTGAAGTGGTCTGGTTGATCACAATTGTAGCAATTTATGGCTCTTGATTTGGATCGGTTCTTAAACTTCCCACGAGCTCCGGATCTACCATAGTTGCTTTGAACTCCTTTGATAACTCCTGTCTCTACCTTCTTTGATGAGAGATTGTTCTTGATTTTCAGGCTTCTTTCTCATCTTCTCATTGAGTAGAAGAGCCGATGTGGCATATTTCAACTCAATGGTAGTCTTATCGTGCAGGATGGTTGTTGCTAGATTATCATACGAAGATGGCAACGAGTTCAACAACAAGATGGCTTTATCTTCTTCCTCGATTTTCACTCCGAGATTGGCGAGCTGTGTGATTAGTCCGTTAAACACATTTAAATGTGACAAAAAATTCGTACCTTCACCCATGTGTAGGGCGTATAGCTGCTTCTTCAGGTACAATTTATTTGTTAGCGTTTTGGACATGTATAGGCTTTCCAATCTTGTCCAAATGCCACGTGCGGTGTCTTCATCAATGATGTTATTTACCACATCATCTGATAAGTGCAACCTGATTGCACTAGCAGCCCTTTCATCCAAGTCAGCCGAATCCTCAGCTTTCATAGTATCAGGCTTTTTGGCATCAACATCTAATACTTTGTGTAATCCTTGTTGGATGAGTAGATCCCTCATCCTTCTTTGCCATGTTGAGAAACCGCTATCTCTGTTAAATTTTGCTACCTTGTACTTTACTCCGGACATTTTTATTTTTTGTCGAGTATAGTACTACAGATAGTAAATAGTATTTTTGTGAACGAGCAGAACCTGTGCTCTGATACAAGTTTTTAGGAATAAACACCCTACAGAAATAATACTCACAGTAATAAAAGCGGAATAATAACGTAGCACCGTGATACGGTAATTAACAAGAATAAAAGAGTGACAATGACACCAAGATTTTTACGTGGAAAACCCTTTTGAATAAGGAAAAAAACTACTGCCCGAGACGAGCAACTGATATCACTATAGCAAGAAATTTTACACTTTATAGATCCGAGTAAAATACTCCAAAGACCACAACAACGCTCAAAAGAAATAACCCTCTTTTGATATTCTCACCTCACTACAATATCGTTCACTCTCTATTTTTCCTTACAAACTTGTCTGTGAAACCTCACTCTTTCTTTCTCTCTTTTGTTGGTGTGTATCCAACTGAAATAAAAGCTTGCTATTTATAGCAAAGAAATGAGTCACGTGATGTCATCAATGACCTTACATAGTATAAACACAAGAAAAATTTGTCTTCTATTTTTCTATATTCAAAGAAGGCACACCATTCCCTTCAAACTTTCACACATAGGATATGGGCTGGACCCCACAAATCAATGACGTAGCTGAAAGGATGAACCGCACCATTGTAGAGAAGGTGAGAAGCATGCTCAGAATGGCTGAACTGCCTAAGTCATTCTGGGGTAAAGCAGTTCAGACAGCCTGTTATTTGATCAATAGGAGTCCATCAGTTCCGTTGGCGTTTGACATCCCAGAGGAGAGTTTGGACCAACAAGGAAGTGTCCTACTCGCATCTGAAGGTGTTCGGTTGCAGAGCTTTTGCACATGTACCAAAGGAGCAGAGAACAATGCTGGATGATAAATATGTTCCCAGTATATTCATTGGATATGGAGATGAAGAGTTCGGATACAGATTGTGGGATCCTGTAAAGAAGAAGGTCATTAGAAGCAGAGATGTAGTCTTCCGAGAAAGTGAAGTTGGAACTGTTGATAATAAGCCAGAGAAGGCCATGAATGGTATAATTCCTAATCTTGTTACTATTCCTTCTACTTCTAACAATCCCACAAGTGCAGAAAGTAGGACCGACGAGGGCCGAGCAAGGGGAGCAACCTGGTGAGGTTATTGAGCAGGGGGGCAACTTGATGATGGTGTCGAGCAAGTGGAGCACCCTACTCATGAAGAAGAACAACCTCAACCTCTCAGGAGATCAGAGAGGCGAAGGGTAGAGTCATGTAGGTACCATTCTACAGAGTATGTCCTCATCAGTGATGAAGGGGAGCTAGAAAGTCTTAAGGAGGTGCTGTCCCATCCAGAGAAGAACCAGTGGATGAAAGCCATGCAAGAAGAGATGGAATCTCTACAGAAAAATGGCACGTACAAGCTGGTTGAACTTTCAAAGGGTAAAAGACCACTCAAATGCAAATGGGTCTTTAAACTCAAGAAAGATGGAAATGACAAGCTGGTCAGATACAAAGCTCGATTGGTGGTAAAAGGCTTCAAGCAGAAGAAAGGTATTGATTTTGACGAAATTTTTTCACCTGTTGTCAAAATGACTTCTATTCGAACAATCTTGAGTTTAGCAGCTAGCCTAGATCTTGAAGTGGAGCAGTTGGACGTGAAAACTGCATTTCTTCACGGAGATTTGGAAGAGGAGATTTACATGTGGATGACATGTTAATTGTAGGAAAAAACAAAGGGCTGATTGCAAAGTTGATGGGAGATTTGTCCAAGTCATTTGATATGAAGGACTTGGGCCCAGCACAACAAATTCTGGGTATGAAGATAGTTCGAGAGAGAACAAGTAGAAAGTTGTGGCTATCTCAGGAAAAGTACATTGAACGTGTATTGAAACGCTACAACATGAAGAATGCTAAGCCAGTCAGCACACCTCTTGCTAGTCATCTAAAGTTGAGCAAGAAAATGTGTCCTACGACAGTGGAGGAGAAGGAGAACATGGCTAGAGTTCCTTATTCTTCAGTAGTCAGAAGCTTGATGTATGCAATGGTATGCACCAGACCTGATATTGCTCATGCAGTTGGTGTTGTTAGCAGATTCCTTGAAAATCCTGGAAAGGAATATTGGGAAGCAGTCAAGTGGATACTCAGGTACCTAAGAGGTACTGTAGGAGATTGCTTGTGTTTTGGAGGATCTGATCTAATCTTGAAGGGCTACACAGATGCTGATATGGCCGGTGATACTGATAATAGAAAATCCACTACTGGATATCGATTTACTTTTTCAGGGGGAGTTATATCATGGCAGTCTAAATTGCAGAAGTGTGTTGGACTTTCAACAACTGAAGCAAAGTACATTGCCGCTACAGAAGCTGGCAAGGAGATGGTATGGCTCAAGCGGTTTCTTCAAGAGTTGGAATTGCATCAAAAGGAGTATGTCATCTAGTATGACAGTCAAAGTGCAATAGACTTGAGCAAGAACTCCATGTACTATGCAAGAACAAACATATAGATGTGAAATATCATTGGATTCGTGAGCAGGTGGAGAACGAATCTTTACAGGTCATAAAGATTCACACGAGTGAAAATCCTGCTGATATATTGACCAAAGTGGTACCAAGAGACAAGTTCGAGCTATGCAAAGAACTTGTCGGCATGCACTCAAACTAGAAACTCCGGTGTTACCTCTTTCAGGTGCATGGGACTGGAGGGGGAGATTTGTGGGTCCAGCCCATATCCTATGTGTGAAAGTTTGAAGGGAATGGTGTGCCTTCTTTGAATATAGAAAAATGGAAGACAAATTTTTCTTGTGTTTATACTATAGTTTACACAATATGTGAGGTCATTGATGACATCACGTGACTCATTTCTTTGCTATAAATAGCAAGCTTTTATTTCAGTTGGATACACACCAACAAAAGAGAGAAAGAAAGAGTGAGGTTTCACAGACAAGACTGTGAGGAAAAATAGAGAGTGAGCGATATTGTAACGAGGTGAGAATATCAAAAGAGGGTTATTTCTTTTGAGCGTTGTTGTGGTCTTTGGATTATTTTACTCGGATCTACAAAGTGTAAAATCCTTGCTATAGTGATATCAGTTGCTCGTCTCGGGCCGTGGTTTTTTCCCTTATTCAAAAGGGTTTTCCACGTAAAAATCTTGGTGTCGTTGTCGCTCTTTTATTCTTGTTAATTACCGTATCTCGGTACTACGTTATTATTCCGCTTTTATTACTGTGAATATTATTTCTGTAGGGGGTTTATTCCCAACACTACCCTATGTGTAAGTTCCCTCTTTATTAGTGTTATACTATCTCTGTTCTATGTACATTTTTGCCTTGAAAAATTTTAAAATTCCTAGCTCTCCAAGTGTGGTATATCACTGCACCATTGACTGCCGCTATTACCTCTTTTTTAAACTGCTTCCTTTTAATCGTTTCCAGCATCTGCTTGAAATCACCTTCCTGCACTGGCTGTCCTATCCACTGGTTGATCTCTTGTCTAACTGCTTTGATCCAGCCACAGTCGACAAACAGATGATCCTTTGTTTCCAGCTGCTCTTCACACAGGCTGCAATTTGTGTTGTCCACATGGATTTGCATCCCTATTAGTCTATCTTTGGTAAGTTATCTCCCTTGGATTGCCAACCACATTACAGATCTGTGTCGAGGGAGAGCCAAAGCAGTCCATACCAAGTCTGCAATCTCTAGTCGTGGTTGCTGACTTGCCATAGCAAGATAACTGTTGGTTATAGAGTAGCTACCTCCTGAAGTTAGCATATATCTGTCTTGTGAATACCACCCTTGCATCACTCCTTTTAGGGAGTTTAACTTCCTTCAATACCAACTATTATCCATAGGAGGAATGTGTGTCCAAGTATTACAGTCAGCTTTCATATAGACACCATGAACCCATCGCACCCAAAGGGATTCCTTATTCATTACCAACTGCTACAGTAACTTTCCAACTGATGCTATGTTCCATACTTTGCAGCTTTTCACATTCAGACCTCCTAGTTTCTTTGGGCAGCAAACTTTCTCCCATGCAACCAATGCCAGTTTCTTCTGTCCCTCAGTCTTCCCCCACAAATATTCTCTACATAGTTTGTCCACCTCTTTTAACACACACTGAGGTAGAATAAAGGCAGCCTCCCAGAAACTATGTATAGAAAAGACCACGGCATTAACTATTTGTAATCTCTCTGCATAAGACAACTGCTTAGAGTAGGTCACAGTGATCCTATGTGTAATCTTCCTTATCAGCATTTGGCAATCACCTTGTTCCATTTCCTTGGTGATAAAGGTAAACCTAAGTCCCCGATAGGAAATGTACCCAATGCAAATCCTGTTTTTGCTAGCAGTATATCCCTGACTCCTTCTTCTACTCCAGCTAGAAATATGCTGGATTTTTCCATATTGGCAATCAGACATGAGACTTTGCTAAAGTGGTCTAATGCTTCCATGACTCTGCTAACTGAGTTCTCTCAGTACCTTTACAAATATTCATCAGATCATCTGCAAAGATGAGATGTGTCAGCTGTAACTCGTTGCACATAGGATGAAATCTAAAGTCAGGCAACCTGCTGATACTCTTCAAAGTTCTAGAGAGGTACTCCATAACTAAAGAAATAACAAGGGAGAGATATGATCTCCTTATCTCAATCCTCTCTTGCCTGCAAAGTAGCCATGCCCCTCTCCATTTATCTTTACTGTGAACATAGTGGTAGTTACACATACCATAATCCATTCTATGAATCTATCAGGGAACCCAAAACCTTGCAATGCTTCCTCCAAGAACTCCCAGCCAGTGTTGTAAATAGCGCTCGCCTCAGCGCTAATAGCGTGAGGGGATGCGAAGCGGAGGCTTAACGCTATTTTCATATGAGGTGTAGCGTTTTCTTTCCTGAAAAGCAGCAGCGAGGCGACGAAGCGTCAATGAGGCGACAAGGCGTGGAGGCGACATAAGCGTCGCTTTTTTTAAAAAAAAAAAAAAAAAACAAGAGACTTAAATAAAACATTAGGATTTTCTTCTCTTCAAACCACTTCTCCTCTTTCAGCAGTTAGCATGGCCGCAACTCTTCTTCGAGTTGCAGGTACTGATTTCTCTTCTTTCTTCTTTCTTTCTTTTTCTTTTTCCAGCAGTAAGTCCTCTATTTCCCGGCGTCTTTTTCCGGCAGCAAGTCCTCTCTTCTTTCTTATCTTTTTCTTATTCCGGCAGTAAATCTTCTTTGTTCTTCTTCTTTCTGGTAGTAACTGATTTCCGGCAACAAATGATTTTCGGCATAATAGTTCTTTCTTTCTTTTCTCTCACCTATGTTTTCTCTCTTTTCTACTGGTCTTTCTTCTTCTGTTTCTCTTTTATTGTATTTTTCAGTTTTGTATACAAGTAATTGCATATTAACTTCTCTTTATAACTACAATTACAATTAATTGTTCTTTTCTCTCTTTAATTACAATTAATTTCTCTCTTAGACAGTATATTCAATGAAATATTTGCTAACATGTTATTATTATTGAGTTTTTGGTTATGTATATATGCAAATTCAATATTTTAATTTTTTTGGTAATAATTGGTGCTTCACTGCAAAAAGGTGAGCGCTTCGCTTCTCGTTTCTCGCCTCAGTGAAGCGGGCACTCGTCGCTTTTTGTCGCCTCTTGCTATTCAAAACACTGCTCCCAGCTCACCTTGTCATAAGCTTTCCTAAGATCTATCTTCATTAAGCATCTTGGAGATGTTTTCCTGTTGTAATGTCTTAGTAGGTCATGACAAATTAGCGCATTGTGCATCATAGACCTCTCGTGTACAAAAGCTAACTGGCTAGCTGACACTATATGATGCACTGATGGTTTTAGCCTCTCACAAATCATTTTGGAGATGCACTTAGATATGACATTACAACAAGCAATAGGTCTATATTGAGTTGTACTTTCTGGTACTTCCACCTTAGGAACTAGGGCTATATTTGTTGAATTGATTAGCCGTAACATCTTCCCATTTTGGAAAATTCCAACACAACATCAGAGACATCCCTTCCTACTGTTGACCAAGCTGATTTGTAGAATCCACTCCCATAGCCATCAGGACTAGGGCTCTTATTATTATCAATTTGAAAGATAGCCTACTTAACATCTTTCTTAGTAAATGGCTTCATCATCTCCAATTGTTGGTTCACTAAGAGCAGTGGACCATTGTCTAAAATCCCCCTTATTGCGATCAACAAACATTCCAGCTATGGTATCAGGGTCAGTTTGCCAATTACCACTACTGTCTCTAAGCTGAGTAGTTGCTTGCTTTCGCTTCCGATGCTTGATGACTGAGTAGAAGTATCTGGTGTTATCACCCAGCTTGATCCATGTTGCCTTATTTCTTTGTTGTAGGTACGTTTCAGCTAGATATGAAGATTATAAACTTGTGATAAGCTACACTTTTTGCTTGTTGATACTCTATATTGGAGGGCACCTTTGAAGTTGAACTTGTGCCTGCTTTAGTATGTTCTCATTTGCTTCAGCAACAATATAATGAAATGCCTGAGAGTTCAAGGCTTTCAGCTTCCTCTTTAGTGCTTTCAATTTCCTCTCTGCTACAAACATTTTACACCCTTCAACATTGTAGTTCCAGTGTCACAGGCCTATTTTCAAAGGCAGCGTGGGACAACCTTATAGGCAAAATCACTCCTCAAAGGCTTCAGTCCTAAACACAAGAATCAGCACAATCGTGCTGAAGCAATGGCAAACATACGAAACAAGCAAGAAAGCTTGAAGGAGAGACAAAGATGTGGGAGGCAAATGTCCTTTCTTGTTGTATTTATCACTTATGAGTTGTTTACAAAGAATGAACCCGACTGGACATGCCGCGTCATCTAAAATTCTATCCCGTCTTCCATGCTAGCCAACTGAAACCATATTTTAAAGACGTGGAAGACAAGGATCGGGGGCAGTCCAGCTGCAGTCAAATTTTTATTACTCCACCGGCAACGGACAAACAAGTAGAGGCATCATAGACCATCAGTTGGTCCGTGGAAAAGGTTGGGGCAATTCGAGTGCACAGTTCCTTGTCCACTGGAAAGGAACTTCGCCAGAGGAGGCATTATGGGAGAAATACGAAGGTTTGTGGTAGTTCAGGGAACAAGTCCACAATTATCTTCAGTTGTGCGGCGCCGGGATCGTCGCCATTTCAGGTGGGGCAGAGTGTACTGCCTGGCCGGTTTTTTCGATTCGGCTGGTATTATGCCACCCCTAAGTGTAAGGCCTTTCGGCGTCGTTCAACTTTCGACTCTCAAATGCTATATGATGGCCCTCTTGCATCAACATGCCTCCTATAGCAAAGTCAGACACATCGGTGTGAACATCAAAAACTTTAGAGAAATCAGGCAGGGCCATACGAGTTCTTTGGTGATCGCTGCCTTTAGTTTCTCAAATGCCTCCTGGCATATGTCGCTCCATTTCCACTCGCTCTCCTTCTTGAGCAAGTCGGTGAGTGGGGTTGCAATGGCTGAATAACCGAAGATGAATCTCCGATAATAGTTGGCTAAGCCTAGGAAGGACCGAAGTTCCGGTACCTTCGTCGGAGCTTCCCAGTTCTGGATAGCTTCCACCTTGTCGCTATCTATCCGGATTTTCCCATGGCTAATGTTATGCCCGAGGAATTGTGCTATGGGTTGTGCGAAGCTGCACTTCTCACACTTCACACAGGTCGTTCTCCCTTAGTACTTGGAACACCTTGCATAGGTGCTTCGCATGGTCTTCCATGTTGTCGCTGAAAACCATAATGTCATCTAAATAGATGACAACAAACTGATCCAAAAAGGGATGGAACAATTTGTTCATCAACGTGCAGAATGTTGCAGGAGCGTTGGTCAATCCAAATGGCATTACCAACCATTCAAAAACCCCATAGCGTGTAACACAAGTTGTTTTGGGCTCATCTCCGTCAGCGATCCGCACTTGATAGTAACCCTTCCTCAAGTCCATCTTAGAGAATACCTTGGCCTGTCACAAGCGGTCGAATAAATCGGCAATCTGAGGGATGGGGTACTTGTTCTTCATCGTGACCTTGTTAAAGGCCCGGTAATCAATACACAAGAGCATTGTAGCCTCATTTTTCTTGAATAAGATAGGAGCTCCGAAAGGTGCCTTGGACGGGCGGATGTGGCCGGCGTCTAGCAACTCCTTGAGTTCCTTCCTCTAATTCCGAGGGCGCCATGCGATAAGGCGACATGGCAGGTGGCTTTGCCCTTGGAACAAGTTCGATATGATGATCAACTTCCCTTCGCGGTGGCAACTGTTTGGGAAGTTCTTTTGGCATCACGTCCTTATTATTTTCTAGGACTTGTTCAATGCAGGGAGGCAATGCTACTGCCTCAAGGGAGTTCTCAACGATTCCCGTCAAGGTTGCAAGAAATGTGGGTTCCCCTCTCTTGAAACCTTTCACAAGCTGCATCGCGGACAGATGCATTCCATTTTGTGGCACCCGAACAAGGGGCACTATGCACGAGCCTCTGCGATCGCTTATATGAAGCTGGTTGAGACGTGGCGAGATAAACGCGTCGATCCCGTACCAATAGTCCAGCCCCAACATGATATCAAATACATCCATAGGGGCAACGGTGAAGTCTGTCAATCCCGGCCAGCCTCCTAAGACAAGGTGCACTTTAGGAGCAAAGCCATGAATGGTAGTGGGAATGGCATTGATGGTTTTCAATAGCGTGTTGCTGGATACATAGACAAGTACAAGATCTCTAGCTCGTTCCTCCGTCACAAAATTATGTGTCTCACCCGTGTCCACCATGATGCGCACGTCTTGGCCATTCAACTTGGCATCGACAAATAATGATTCGCGCGGCCTCACACGAGGCGGCTGGGCAGCAATAGCGGCAAGGGTCATGTGGTTGAATAAGGCCATATGATTGAACAAGCTAACAACTTTGTTCTTCCCTTGTTCCGCACCATCAGCTGGTGCGCCACGCTCAGGTTGTTTGTCAGTTGGCGCAGCGGTCTGCCCTTGCTGCTGGTGCGCTGCAACTATCGCTCCTAGTTTGCTCAATGTAGGGCAATACCGAGCAAAGTGAGAGGAGTCTCTGCAAAAGTAGCAAACGTCCCGCTGAGGACCTCCTTTCTTCTTCTCCTCATAATTCCTGCGGTATTAGAATGATTGGTTGCGGTTGCCTCTGTTCTCGTTGTTCCGGTTGGGAACATACTTGCCCTTTCCTCGGTTGGGGTCCGTCTTGGGAGCAGCAGCAGCTTGGTGATCAAGTTGGGGATCAAGGGTGAGTTTGGTGAACTCCTGCACGTACTCACGGATGGAGGATATTTGCTTGAGCTCCCTCAACTTTTGGCGAGCCTCGTGCACCACATTTTGACGGTAAAACTGCCGTTTTAGCTCCTCTTTGAACTGCTCCCATGTGTCAATGAAGCATGTTCCTTTCTCCATATCTGCCTTTTTCCTCCGCCACCACAGCATGGCAGTTTCGATCAGATACATGGCTGTCGTTCGGATCTTAGCAGCCTCACTGGCTATGCTTACATGTTCAAAATAAGCATGTAACTGCCACAAGAAGTTTTCCACGTCTTGAGCGCTCCTTTCTCCCCGAAATTCTTTGGGTTTAGGAGCCTCAATACGAGTCTCTCGGACAGTGACGGGACCACGCCCACTGGCTCCTGCGGTCTCCTCTAGACGTAGTTTTAAAGCCTCAGCTGCAGGCAGACAAAGCCTCAGTGAGCTTAAGTTCAAGGTTGGTTATCTCTTCCTTGTGCTCTTCATCTTGCTCCAGAATGTTCCCTTTGACTTCGCCAAGTCCTTCAAGGGCAACTGACTCAAGGGAACAGAATTTGTTTTCGTCGGCGGCAGTACGACGATGCAAGGCCGATAGACTACTTTCTACCATAATCATCCTCCCATCGAGAGTGCTGGTTTCGGAAGTTTCGAGTTCCACGTGGGGTAGCATCTTGCTAACAGACGGTTGAGATGGGTCTTTAGCTCTACTTTAGCCATGCGAGAACCTAGTCTCTGATACCACTTTCGGCTGGTGGTCCCTTGGTCGGCTGACTTTCGGCCAAAAGTGCCTTTTGAGGGCATCCAATGACTTTTGTGAGGACCCAAGTGTTTTCCCATTGATGGTTGTCCAAGACTTGAGCTCGTGTAAGCCTCGCCGTCGTTGGAATTGCGGAAAATTAATAGGTGCAATGGCGAGGCGGTACACTCTGCCCCACCTGAAATGGCGACGACCCCGGTGCCGCACAACTGAAGATAATTGTGGACTTGTTCCCTGAACTGCCACAAATCTTCGTATTTCTCCCATGATGCCTCCTTTGGCGAAGTTCCTTTCCAACGGACAGGAACTACGTGCTCGAATTGCCCCAACCTTTTCCACGGACCAATTGATGGTCTATGATAGCCTCTACTTGTTTGTCTGTTGTCGGTGGAGTAATAAAAATTTGACTGTGGCTGGACTGCCCCCGATCCTTGTCTTCCACATCTTCAAAATATGGTTTCAGTTGGCTAGCGTGGAACACGTGATAGATTTTTAGATGACGCGGCATGTCCGGTCGGTAAGAGATTATACCCACCTTAGCAACAACTTCAAATGGGCCTTCATATCGGCAAATCAGACTTTGACTGACGCTTTCCAGTGATTTGAACTGTCGTGGATTCAACTTCACTATAACCTTCTCCCTAATCCTATAGTTGACTGGACGACGTTTCTGATCCGCAAATTTCTTCATTTTGTGGGCAGCTTTGTCAAGATACGACTTTGCTAGGTCGGCTTGTTGCTCCCAAGTTTTGGCCATGTGATAAGCACCTAGATTCTTCAATCCGGCGTTAACGGGCAATGATTGTGGGGTGTTGGGCTGTTGCCCAGTTGTAAGCTCAAAGGGACTCCTTCCCGCCGCTTCACTCCTTTGTAAATTGTAAGAGAATTGGACTGTATCAAGTAGTTTAGCCCAATTCCTTTGGTTGGCACCGACATAGTGCCGTAAGTAGCACTCTAGGAGGGCATTAATCCTTTTCGTCAGTCCATCAGTTTTAGGATGTAAAGTTGTTGAGAAGTGCAGTTTGGATCCCAACAAGTTAAATAGCTCCTTCCAGAAGGCGCCAGTAAATCGAGGGTCTCGATCGCTAATGATGTGCTTTGGCACACCCTAATGTTTTACGATGTCCCTCAAGAATAGACGCGCTGCCTCTTTAGCCTTGCAACCGGCCGTGGTGGCCGAAAAGGTTGCATACTTGGAGAATCTGTCATCAACCACCACGATGGTGCCAAATCCTTTCGAATTTGGCAGACGTGTAATGAAGTCCATGGTGATGCTATCCCATGGCTTCTCCGCAACTGGCAACGGTTCAAGTACCCCCCCCCCCCC
>MCJB01015053.1:159103-187541 GCA_002018475.1 Nicotiana obtusifolia
AGATTTTAGATTCCACCTTGTCTTGTTGACAAACTAGACAGGTGCGCACGTATACCTCGATGTCGTCTCCCATCCAAGGCCAATAGTAAGATGACTTAATCAGGACCAACATGCATTTTTGTCCTGGATGACCTGCCGTCATGACCTTACTTCAGTAGGGTACGCCTGAGATTTGCCCAACCGAGGTAAGGGCAAGTATGTTCCCAACCGGAACAACGATAACAGAGGCAACCGCTACCAATCTTCCTAATACCGCAAGAATTTTGAGGAGAAGAAGAAAGGAAGAAGAAGAAAGGAAGTCCTCAACGGGACGTTTGCTACCTTTGCGGAGACTCTTCTCACTTTGCTCGATATTGCCCTACATTGAGCAAACTAGGAGCGATAGTTGCAGCCCACCAGTAGCAAGGGCAGACCGCTGCGCCAACCGTACCAAATGAACCACCCTTGAGGGGGAACCTCAAGGGCTTGCCTAGACGACTCAAAGGGGTGTCTTAGGTATTCATACGAGTTAGGGAACTCTATGGACGGCGCGACGCCTCACGGCTAGCGTTGGGCACCCAACGGGTGCTGGAAGCTTGATATGTGGGACGAGTATGCCCTGCGGGCTACCGAAATGGTGGATGAAGACCTCCGTGCCGATTGGATACTTGAAGCACCTATCTTAGGGGCCTCATGTGTCAAGACTTGTGAGCATGGTTTGGGTTCAGCTATGCGAGCAAGGATCTGTTAGCCTAGACGTGCAGTTCTGGGGTGACACTACACTATACGGGATGGAAGTATGTTGCAAGGGCTATGATTGGATATGCCATAAGACAACCATGGGCATGCTAAGAAAGACGCACATGACGAAGGCCAAGGACTAAAAGTTGCCTTACTCGGGCGAAGCACAAGCTGGGTGCGGATGCACGAGGCAAGTGTCAAGCTTGAGGATTGGACTGTGTGCGGGAGACATCAATCGGGCGGCACAGTTGAAGTAAGCCTCCTAGGTAAGCTTCACAACAGGCACAGGATCGTGCTAGAAAACCTGGGAAAGAGGATAGGTTGGCCTGTAGCGAAGGGTGACTACAGGCGCTGCACGGGCTATTTGGTGCCGCTGACGTCCGTAAGAAACTGAAGTTGTGAGTAGCATACATGCTATCTAGCTGTCCGCACGTTGGTTGCTGGAGTTAAGCCTGTGATAAGTGGTATCAAAGCGAGATTAAAAACATGGCAACCAATGTAGATAATGTTACTTTAGGCAACCTTCGTGGGAGAGACGAATCACCAGCAAGGAAACAAAGGCTGCGAACATGATTATGGAGATCACTTAATGCCAGCAGAAAGCCACGGCTGGACGGGTCCACTGCCATCTTCAGTGGACACTCATAGTATATATAGACATGTATAGGCCTTGCTAGAAGGCAGATCTCATACACTTTGTAATTCTCTTTGTATATCAAGTAAATTCGAAAATTGACCTTGGCCTCCCAACCTTTGTGTGCCTTTTATCTTCATTATCTTTCCAACCTTTGAGTTTGTGTGATTGCCTTGGTTCAAGCACGACATTGTGCTTATTTCTTGGTTAGGACTGAAGCTGTGAGTAGCATACAGGCTATCTAGCTGTCCGCATGTTGCTTACTGGAGTTAAGCCCGTAACATCCAACCTTCACTAACTATTGCCAGGAATTGTGGGCGCTGAGTCCACACATTGCAAAATTGAAAGGATCTTCTAACTCTCTGTCTCTCAGTTGTTAGGAACACTTTGGCCGGGCAATGATCACTTATCCCTTCCGGCAAGAATCTAGCTGCACAATCTGGCATAGTATCAAACCATTCTTCATTGATGAATATCCAGTCAAGTTTTGAAAAAATTCTTTGCTGTTCATGTTTGTCACTCCAAGTGTACCTGTTAGCCTGTGCAGGGAGTTCCAACAGACCACACTCCATTACACAATTATTAGAAACCACCACATCAGCCCAAGTCACTTCGTTTCCTCCAATTCTATCCTCAGCATTTAGTACTGAGTCAAAGTCACCCAATACCATCCATGGCCTCCTGCATGACCTGCTATGAGTGACTAGGTCCTCCCACAGACTTCTTCTCTCCTCTTTTATATTAAAAGCATATACGAATGTTATCTCAAAGCATAACTGGAGTGGGATACTCAACACTTCACAAGTAATCAACTGAGCTCTTTTATATTTCAAAACAAGCTGGTAGTAATCTGGCCTCCAAGTGACCCAGATTCTCCCATTATAGTGACAATCCAAGTTAGTGATATGCTTCCATCCTGTAAACAGCTTATCTGCTATTAGGTCCATCTTTTCCTTTTTTATTTTGGTTTCTAGCAGGCCTATCAAGCCTACCTTTTCATCATTGCAAAGGAGTTTCACCTCCTTTTGCTTATTAGGGGCATTTAGCCCCCTAATATTCCAACTTAGTAAACTAACCATCCCCACAATGAGGAATAGTTAGTCCACCCACCTTACCACCTACTATTCCCTCCTTTATCTGGTTTAATGTTTCCTGTTTGTGAAAAATCTGGAATGGATTGGATTTTTCCAGCTGCTAATTCTGCTTTGGGACATTCTTACCAAATTTATTTGGAGTTTTCCACCCTGATGCCTCCCTCTTTCCTTTGTTGCATTCTGACCTTTGGCTACATACTGCTGTGATCTGCCTAATGTAGCACTAGGCAAGGTTTCCTTTATTACATTGGTTGATGAGGAAGCCTGCTGATCCTCCTGCCCTTTCCCATTTTTCATTTGAACTTGTTGTTCCTCCTGTTTACCATCTGGTCATTATTCTGTTGATCAGTCTTTGGTACCTTCTTTCTTAGTCTACACACTGCCTCATCATGCCTATATTTTGCACAATGAGCACATAGAGTTGGTTTCCAATCATAGCTGACCCTCTGCTTTATTAGTCTGCCCTTTTCATTCCTAAACTTCACCGCATCAGGTAGTTTAGCATCCATTTCCACTTCAACTAATAATCGAGCAAAGTTCAGCCCATTCCTCTTCTCTGTATTTTGATCTACCATCAATGGTTTACCCACCAAGCTTCCTATCTTACTCAATCCCCTTGGACTCCAATACTTGAAATCCAAACCTGGCAATTTGATCCATATTGTTACTGTCAGGAATTCCGCACGAGTGAACTCTAACTCAGGTGTCCAAGCCTTAACAATAAAAGGTT
Source organism: Nicotiana obtusifolia (assembly GCA_002018475.1). Lineage (NCBI taxonomy): Eukaryota > Viridiplantae > Streptophyta > Magnoliopsida > Solanales > Solanaceae > Nicotiana > Nicotiana obtusifolia. The sequence continues at coordinate 162,282 of MCJB01015053.1, forward strand.
TATTGTCGAAGTGGTAGATGCCACCTTCAATAACCTCCTGTTTACCCATTACTGTGTCAAATTGTACCACAATTACTCCATTTTTCAACATTGCAATCCTGTCAATACCTAGTTTACCCTTAGCCTTTTGATGTACCCTTATATCACTGCAAATGGAGGGTGAGCCCCTAGGACATAGCAAATAACAGCATTCCCCCAATATTCTGTTTCTGTGCTTATATCATCTAGTTCAATTTCACCAAAAGTTGATTCACCGTGAGATTTAGGCTGCACATACTCCAATTTGTAACCAGAATTCTGAGATTTTTGTAATGTCGAAGTTGTCCCATACTGAGCTCTTCCTCCCCTGCAATTCTGCCGCCTCTTCTACTTCGTCAGCCCATGATTTCCTTCCATTGTTCACATGCACAAAGTGATCGCTGCTCATGTTGGCTTGTACCTCATTCCACAGTTGTATTGCTTCAATTTGCTTGAGTTTCTCGTTCGCGATACTTTTTGCTACTGTTCCATTGAAATTAGGGCTCAATTGCTTTTCACTCGAAGTTTCTTCTCTAACCACTTTGTCCTTGGTTCCTCGCTGAGCATTGCTCTGAGAGGCAGCTGAGTCTCTCCCCATTATAGCTTTCTGAGATTGGATACGAGCTCTCTTACCCATGGTAGGGGCAGGTTAAGCTAACTTGCACCGAGAGAGAAGATAGGCCATTCAGAAAGTTCCCTCTTGGCCCCGGATATGAATTACAAACTTGATCCTATTGACCCATTCTACTAGATTAGTAAAAGCTAAAAACTGAGAATGTTCTATGGAGCTCATTTTGTTTATGCTCTATTTTCAGCTATATTTTTGAATGCATCACAGTTAGTAGTACTTATATTTTTGAATGCATCACAGTTGGTATACATTTGAAGAGTGTCACCTGGCTGCGGCAATCTCAGAGTTAGGAATTTGCAGAACAAAGGGGAGAGAAGGAGACAGAATCAATGACGACGCCAATGAGATCGCCGAGATGGGGTTATGTTCGAATAATAGCAGGAACCATTCTCGGAGGCATACTTGGATTCTATGCTATGCATCGTGCTGAACTCAAGTACAAGGTTTTCTGATCTTCTTCGTTTTATATGTTCAATGCTTCAATTATTTTGAAGCATAAGCACAATTATCTGTCTAAATCACTGTAATTTATGATTGTAGGAAATGTGGAATGAGAGATTGAAGAATTATGAAGAGGAGCTCAAAATGAAGCAAAGTACAGAGACACATACCCCCAATGAGTTGTCAGGAGACCCTCTTCCGAGATAGGTACTATTTAAACACCTACCTCCTATACTTTTCTTTTTCTGTTACTTATAGCTTAGATAGAGTTAGAAAATTTCAAGCTTCTGGAACTTATAAAATCTGTAGTACAATGACTTTAGGATACACTGTTTGGAATACAACTCAAGGGTCTTATTTAGGGCTTGATCAGTAGAAAGTTTGATGATTGTGAACTACTCCCGGTAAAAGAACCAACAGGATGAGTAAGTGCAGGCTCATGTTAATCCTAGTTAACAGATTCTCTTTTGTATGTTAGGTTTTTGTGGCAGCATAGTCTTTTGGTTCATTAAGATCCAGGAAAGAAAAGCTTTTCGGCCTCACATTTACATGGTCTCAACTAGGTGATATCCACTAGTTGAGAATAGGTTTTAGACTTGGTAGAGAACTGTCAATATTATTGTCAGGAGAATATGCTTTTGACAAGTGTGTTCGTGGGATTCATTTACTGACAACAACAACAACATACCCAGTAATATCCCACACCGTGGGGTGTAGGGAAAATAGTGTGTACGTAGACCTTACCCCTACCTTGTGAGGATAGAGAGGCTGTTTCCAATAGACCCTCGGCTCAGGAAAGCATAAGCACCATATTAATTAATGAAAATATAGACAAGAAGAGACAGTATCAAAAAGCCATATAAAAGCAGAATAAAAATAACAAGATAATAAGGTGATCAACAATGAAAGAAAACAACGGTTAGTCATAAAAACCTAATGCCAACAGAAAGCGAGACTACGTGCCAATACTACTGTTATGAGCGCTCTAGAATGCCTCCTCTACTACTCCTCGACCTGCATACCTTCCTATCAAGGGTCATATTCTTGGTCAGCTAAAGCTGCGCCATGTCATGCCTAATCACCTCTCCCCACCTCTTCTTTGACCTACCTCTACCTCTCCGTAGTTCCTCCAATGTCAACCTCTCACACCTTCTCACCCGGGCGTCTGTGCTTCTCCTCACATGCCCAGACCACCTAACCCGCGCTTCCCACATCTTGTCCTCAATAGGGGTCACACTCATCTTGTCGCGAATAACCTCATTTCTGATCATGTCTAATATGGTGTGCCGCATATCCATCGCGACATCCTCATCTATGCTACCTTCATCTTCTAGACATGAGTGATCTTGACTGGCCAACACTCCGCCCCATGCAACATCGTTGATCTGACCACCACTCTGTAGAATTTACTCTTAAGTTTCGGTGGCACCTTCTTGTCACACAAAACACCGGAATCTCCATTTCATCCATCCGGCCCCAATATGACAGTGTTGTGAAGAGCGTGAAGCGAGGGAAAGCGACAAGCCCCTTTTCGCTTAAAGCGAGAAGCGAAGCGCTCGCTTTTTGAAGTGAAGCGGAATTTTTTTTAAAAAATATTAAACTAAAAACTGCATAGACAACACATGTAACTATAAACAAATGTTCAATATTTCAATGTAAAAACTAAAGAGTAGCATCAATTAATGCACAAAATGAGCCTCCTATTCTTCTATAAGATTGTCAAATTCTTATATTCATGCTATCATTATTATATTGCTCGTCATCTTCTTCAATTTCTTCTTCTTCACAACTAGGGACAAAGTAGCTGCTTCTTCTCCCTTCCTTTGTGAGCTTGAAGTTGAGGTACTCCCCCTCAAACCATAAATCCTCTCCCCAATTCGACGCGTCTCCGCAACATCAACCCAAGTGAAATCAGAAGTTTCCTCAAATACTTCTTCATCTGCGTGATCTTCCGGGACTCCAGTTAGCCATTCATTAGCATCATCGATGTTGTCCAAACTAATTGGATCAATTACATTGCGAGCTTTGTAACTATGCCTCAATGTTCTATTGTACTTAATGAAGACTAGATCATTGAGACGCTTCAAGTTTAGTTTTTTCCTCTTTTTGGTATGAATCTGCAAATAATAAGTAATTAGTAAGATTAGGACAATTGAGATATAATTTAATTATCTCAATATACTAAATCTTTCTTCTTAGTTCTTACATGTTCAAACACGCTCCAATCCCTTTCACACCCGGATGAGCTACATGTTAGACTTAGAACCTTGATGGCAAACTTTTGTAATTCTGGAGTGGAATGGCCATATTGCTTCCACCATTTAACTGTAGAAGTAGAACAAATTTTCAAAACATAATATTGATAAAGAAATAACTTATTAACTATAAAGAAACAAAGAAGAAAAAGTGCATTGTCGTTGATGTGGATCCCACCTCTTATATTCAGTATACTCCTAAATTGATCTTGTACAAAAGAGAAATGGAGGGAAAGAAAAAAGTAAAAGCCATTTTTCCTCCTTTATTACTATCTTTGCTCATTGTAATCGGACTCAAGCAAGGAACCACCACTTTGTACTGTTGATCAATATATTCCAGCGAAGAACATAGCAAGTTTATTTTCAAGCAAAGGAAAATAACATTCTATAGAAACATATCCATTTTTCTTTTTTCATTATCATAGTTTGCATCTTTTTGAAATTATTTTCAGTTACCAAAGTTTTAAAAATGTACCTTGACTAATTACACCTTAGAAGTTAACCATTGATTTCAGTATGTATTATACAGCTTGTCAACAAAATGCTCCTTATTTATAAAATTGTGTTCACTGGCATTGAGTACTTTTGCAGGTTGATCCATTTGGTACCACATTAACCTGCAAGAAAATTATATAAATATAAAAGTATTGTTTATTTTAAAAATTAGAATTATGAACTTTTAGCATTAAATGTTTTAGTGCTTAAATGGAATGGTGAGCCAAATTTGTATCAAAGACTTCATTCACAAATTATTACTTAAGGCATCACGCGAAATGGTGTTTGATGAATACGATGAAGAGTTGGTTTAAGCAAAAGAAATCAGAATGATTTTTATGTTAATTCAACGGAGAATATGGTGTCCGAGGAAATTTTGTTTTGAGAGTTGTTTCAGGTGGAAAAAACGAGAAGGCTCTTAAGGAACCATTTGTCCATAAAACATTTAAGTGTTTGATTTCTTCAATTCATTTCATATAGAGATTTTTGGCTTTTGCATAGGACCCACAGTCTTTTATCTTTATTTATCTAATTTTTTCAGTTGACCCACATTCCACTATTCACCTTTTCTTCTTTGTTTAAGCTCAATGTCAGTAATAAATGAACCCCACAAATACACTTGTCAAAATTAGAAGGTAGTCTCATACAACTATTGTTGGGTGAGTCTTACTCAAAGTAAAAAATTTCTATTATCACTATTATTTATATATACATTTATCTTATTTTCGTTCACTTTTAATTTATTTTGGTAATGATGATGATATGAGTGTAGCGTAATGAAAGAAGTAAGGATTCATACTGGCGATTCTAACTTGTTCGGGATTGAGGTATAGTAGTAGTTGTTGTTTACATGGCCAGACACTCATTGTCAGTCTCATTCACTAACATTATGTATTAGTTAGACATACTGTCTGCACACATTATTTTATTTGCAACGAAAAATGGATGCTTCTAACATCATTTCTTCCCGGGGTATTTCCAAAAGAAATCACAACTTAAAACCTTTGACTGAAGTTAAAAGGTGAATGGATGCTTCTAACATCATTTCTTCCCGGGGTATTTCCAAAAGAAATCACAACTTAAAACCTTTGACTGAAGTTAAAAGGTGAATGGGTGCGTCAATTGATTCAAGTTTCATTATTTTGCCCTTAAATGTGTGGTATTCATCTTATGCATTTGATATCTTTTGTACTAATTGCATCTACTTGATGCCATTAATGATATCCCTTACTTCATCAAAAAAAGAAAAGAAATGTGTGGTATTCATCTTATGTGAGTTTTCTTCTGGATGAACTCTACTTATTGAAGGGAATAAATATTCATGTCATTTGTGTGTAAAGTACCTGGGATGGGAAGGAGTTGAAGTAGAGTAGAAATGGGGAAAGAGAACAAGAGGAGGATGATAATAAATCAGGAGTGAGGATATTGATAAAACGAAGAAAGTTAAAGTAAGGTCCCTTCCAAATTCCTTTGATTAATTTCCAAATTATCTTTCTTCTGAAAAACATTTCTGTGATTTTCATGTAACTCATCTCCTTTCCAATTACTCGTAAATGTAAAATCATTGTATTGATTTAAATCTAATCCTAAACTACTTGAAATGCTAGCATCTCCATCTGAATCCTTTTTTTCCTACTGGAAATTGCTTAGGAAGAAAGCTGAGTGTGTTTGCTTTTAGCCTTGCCCTCCCTAGCTTGTAGCCCAGGTCATTTTTCTCGCTTCAAATTGTTAGTTGCAGTTAGCTGTCTTTGTTGTTGATTGATGGAAATGACTGGTGCAGGTATGCAAATCTTTGTGTAATTTTTCAAAGGCGTGATTCGAGTTTCAACCTCAGCTGTTGTTTGTACCTCTGAAGAGATAGACAGGGAAAAGCAGAGATGGTTGCTGCTATCATATGAAGAGATGATCATAGAGAACACCCCCCCTCCCCCCCTCCCAAACACACACACACAGAGGGATGTGATTTTGTGAATTATATTATTTGAAGTGAGATCCTTGGAGAGGAAAATAACGTTTAACTTATTCTGCACACCCGCCCAAATTTTTCCAAGCCAACCTTTTTTCCCATGCAGCTCCTCTTTTTTGCGCATGGATTGGCTTAAATTTAAGTGATAAGTGAAGTTTTGGGTTTTCTGCTTTGGTAATAGTTGATTCACATTTTCTATTTTACTTTCCTTTGATATGGCGAGACCATTCTTGTTCAATAGACAATCATTTAACCAAGTACTCTCATCAGTGTGCTTTTAAAACCTGTATTTTCTTGGTAAGAGAGAATCGCACAAATCATGCATCTCAAAGAGGCAAATTACCTTCAGATTTCTTATGCCTCTTTTTGTGCATTAAATGCATGTGGTTCTTCCTTCTAATCACCAGGAAAACACAGCTTCATTTAAGTGACATGGAATAATTTTGAAAGCTGAAAGTATAGCCAAAGAGGAGGGAGAGTATTGTCATGATAACCTATAAAAAAAGCGAGTTAAATCTTCATTGACTGATGTTGTCCAATCAGCCAATTGTGATTTATGTTCAAAGGTCCAAAGCTATTTTTTGTTCAGAGGGCTACTTTAAAAGCAAAAATCAGGACTAGCGGATGGAAGTAATCATCCTCTAAAAAGATTGGAACTCTTATTCAATTTTACATGTCAAAATCAACACCAAAAGCAACACTAAAGCTTTATCCTCACAATCCTACGGCTTGTATAATTATAATAGTATATATCATTTAGTTTTACAGTTTTACTTGACCAGATACTTTAAAAATAAGCTAAAAGAATTAAGAATATTAAATGAAGCACATATACTCGTGGAAAATATTGTTTTCTTTTGTACCAAATGCAATAGCGCCCCAACTTATGTTTTATTGCTGATTCCGTAGCAGCTTATAAAGAGAAAACCGGTTAATTTAATACTGCCTATCCACCATTGTCCAAAGTCCAAACAATAAATATTGGAGTAGTAGTATAATTTTTTTTTTATCATCGACACTTTACATTCCTTGAATCATGACACAATAGGGGGGAACGAATTGCATATGACATTTAGTGAAGGGGCAAAGTGTTCTAACGAAATATTAGAGGGAGTCAAATTTTGAATCTCGAAAAATCTGTAGCTTACAGCTTCCTCTCGTAAAAGAGCGGCAAATTAAGAGAGCATCCACATAACACAAAGGAAGGAGCGAGAACTGAAGCAATGGAGGATTCAGGTGCAATTCTGTGTCAGATCTCTTCGCTCAAGGATATGCTTGATCAGGTGCTTCCACGCAGTTGTATCTCATTCGCTGTCTGTGTTTGTGTGTGTGTATATATGTGTGTGTGCGCGCGCGTGATAGGAGAATCACATGGTTTTAATAAGCTTATATTGTTGGAATTTCATTCAGGTGAACGAAGAAATTGAGGCGAACATTCAGGCAACGAGAGAGATTGAATCACAAATAGTGAAGTCTACGGAAGTCGAAAGCGCGTTGGCTGCTCGAGAATCGGAGCTGATGAGAACTGCATATGCACTGCAATTTGAAATCGATGCCTTGATGAGAGTTTATGGTATTTATGTTAAGAGTGTAGAGGCTTTGCGTAGCATTTTAATCTGTTTCTTCTTTTTTTGGTAATTCATTTTTTGTGTTCAGCTGTCAATTACTTACTTTCAGATTCTTTTTTTTAAAAATTTATGCTAATATTACGATCCTCTGATTTACTGCCCTAAATATGAGCCTAAAACTAAGTGTAGAACTTCCAATAGTATTAGTTGTTTTGGGTTAAAACAATACATGAAACATATACATAAAACTTTTTCTACGCTGTTAAAGTGGTTGTGAACTGGTGATTGACTTTTATTCTCATTACTTTTCTATTTTCCTCTGAATTCTTGTCTTTGTTTTTAGCTGATTCAGAGACCTCTCTCAAACATTTGGACGAAAAGATTTGTTGTCTAAGAACGAGGCGCGATGAGATACTTATGAGTATGAATAACAGAAGGTGCTATTCTTAAACTATGTGACACTTTATGTGTGGATATGCAAACGACAAGAGTTTATATATCTTTAATAAGGGGTAGCCTCTTTGTGATGACAAATTCCATATCTCAAGATAACTGTTACTGAATCTTTAGCATTGACTTTTGCAGGGATGCATTCATGGCATCGTGCCTGGCTTTTCAAAATGAAGTTTCTGTAAAAGATAATGATAAAGTATGCACTTTGTTAGCAGAGAAAGAGCTGCTACAGAATGAAGTTCATAGTTTAAACAAGAAAACCAAAGCATTGGAAAGTTCAACAGCAGCTTTTGTGGAAGAGGTTCTTGAAGATCTTCAGCATGCGACGTCCGGTAACTTTCTCTTCCTGTTAGTTACGTTTCTATCTTCTATCTTGGTATCATTTCTGCCTTTTTTTGTTGTTGTTCTATCCTTCATTTTGTGATATAATGTCAATAGCTCTTATAGCCTCTTCTTTCTTTTTCGTCTGGGCTTCTGTTTTACGTGTGAACAGCTTGAAATATCATTGCTCTATTTATCAACAACTCTGCAAGAACTTTAAATTGTGTATGCTTGGTAAAAGATACAACAATTGGTGTTTCATTTCAAACCCTTTGGTTGTTGTAAATTGGAATTTGATGTGAATCACAGCTTTAGACGTCGAAATAAGAAGTCGCAATATTGAGAATGAGAAACTGCTCAAAGATATTGACGAATTAAAGAGAACTTTGTCTTCACTTATGTTGGCCAGAACGCAGGAAATGGTAATCCTCCTCTGCTTTTCTTTCAAGCTTTCCGTTTAGTGCCATCTCTGACTCTTTTGTAATTTTGTCCCACATCCTTAGCAGGTGTCTGGAGCTGGTAATGTTTTAATCCGCTGACCAGTGATAGTTGTTCAAGTCACTTGTATGCTGAAGTTAGCCGTACTTGAATCTGTCACCAGATTACTTTCAATAATTCTAAAAGCTTTCAGCTCCAAACTTTCATAGTAGTTAAATGTGACAAATAATGCGTTTGACTCGTTGCTGCTAGATTTTCTAACACTTCTAGTTCTAGTTAAGAGTGTTCAAAGTAAAGCAGGTGAACATGGGAACGATCCAGTGAACAGCTTAGTTTGATTCTCATTGTTGTGCTCTTTAGCACGTATATTTATAGGTAATTGTAATTTTTTCTCAGGTGACCATATCAGTAACTACGTTTATCCTCATTCAGCAACACAAGGGTCGTGCACAGTTCTACTTATTTGTACTGTTCCACCATAACTCCAACCATCCCCCACTCCCTTATTCCCCACTCCCTCACCCCATATTCTCAAGATGGTGTCGAGTACGAGTACAAATTGGAAAGAGGAACACTTGGCTCAAATTGAATCAGAAGTCATACTTTTGACAGCAGCTGAGCTTTACATTCTCTAGCAGCTTAAGTGCCGATCTTTGTAAATACGGGCCTCCGGTCACGTTGGGAATTAAATATCTATCAGGATTGTGGCACTTTGCAACTGGCATTTTTTATTAGCCAGATAAATGAGACTAGTTCTATCTATACTTCAACAAATGAGTGATAGCAGAGATGAGAGTGTATATTATCTCTCTGTAATTTAGGTATAAACTGTGTTTAAATATAACAACAACGACGACCCAGTAAAATCCCATAAGTAGGGTCTGGGGAGGGTTGTCTATACGTAGACCTTACCCCTACCCGATGGGGCAGAGAGGTTGTTTCCGATAGACCCTCTGCTCAAGAAGACAGAAAAGACGAGAAGAGACAATATATTAGTATCATCAACATAAACCATAGAAATAATAACAGCAACATAAGAACCAGAAAATAAATGACGTGCAATAACAATAACCAGTAAATAAGGCTCGGTGCTATGAAAAACGGAAGGATAGGGTGAACACAATAACCATCTAGGAACAACCCTATCAAATTAGCTTCACCCCCGGTTCAAAGAAAACAAATGTTCGACTACCGCATAACCTACAACCCTAACGCTCGACCTTTACACCTTCCTATCAAGGGTCATATCTTCAGAAATCAGCAGCCATGTCATGTCCTGCTTGATCACCTCTCCCTGATACTTCTTAGGTCGCCCTCTACCTCTTCTTGTACCCGCCAAAGCCAACCTTTCACACCTCCTCACTGGAGCATCAGGGCTTCTCTATCGTATGTGCCCGAACCATCTGAGCCTTACCTCCCGTATCTTGTCATCCATAGGAGTCAAGTCCACCTTCTCCCGAATATCTTCATTCCTAATCTTATCCATCCTAGTGTGCCCGCACATCCATCTCAACATCCTCATTTTTGCTACTTTCATTTTCTGGATATGAGAGTTCTTAACCGGCCAGTACTCTGCCCATACAACATGGCCTGTCTAACCACTACTCTATAAAACTTACCTTTGAGTATCAGTGGCACTTTCTTGTAACACAAGACTCCATATGCTAGCCTCCATATCATCTAACCCACCCCTATACGGTGTGTGACGTCCTCATCAATCTCTTTGTTCCCCTGGATAACCGATCCAAGGTACTTGAAACTACCTCTTCTGGGGATGACCTGTGATCCAAGCCTCACGTCCATGCCTACTTCACTCAGATCGGCGCTGAGCTTGCACTCCAGGGATTTGGTCTTAGTCCTACTCAACTTGAAACCCTTAGACTCAAGAGCCTACCTCCAAACCTCCAACCTCTCGTTAAACACCGCTTCGCGTCTCATCAATCAAAACTATGTCATCGGCGAATAATATACACCATGGCACCTCCCCTTGAATATGGTGTGACAGTGCATCCATCACCAAGGCAAATAAGATCGGGCTAAGCACAGATCCTTGGTGTAACCCGATAACAACTGGAAAATGATCCGAGTCGCCTCCCACATTCCTAATCTGAGTCTTAGCTCCATCATACATGTCCTTGATCGCTCTAATGTAAACTATCGTTATATCCTTTGGTTTCAGGCATCTCCAGAGAACCTACCTAGGGACCTTGTCATACGCTTTCTCTAGATCAATAAAGACAACGTGCAGATCATTCTAATTCCTATCCCTACACTGTTCCACCAGCCTCCTAATAAGGTGGATAACTTCCATAGTCGAACGACCCGGCATAAACCCAAACTGGTTTAAATAAACTTTTTAGAATGACGACGACACGAGAAAAGCACCTAAAGTATAATAGATGAGAGGCGCAATCACGAAATAATCTGTTTCTGAATAAATACATGACATATTGATTCATAAGATTTAGGTTTTTTTTTTTTGGTTAATCGAAGTTTGAATGTTTGAAAGAGATAATCTGATCTAACTCGTAAGATACTTTGATGTAACTATTTTCTTTAACCTTTTTCTCTTGGTGGAAAGAGTGTATATAGTATTAAGTAGTATCATACCCAATTTATTATATGATATATAACAAATTTATAATACCCAATTTATTTGCCTCCAAAACATTTAAGACAAACATAGGAGGGAACAACAAAATATAATATATGAACAATAGTCTTCTGCATCTTGCTACCATATATGACTAATTGATCTGCCAGTTTGTTTTGCTCCCAATAATCATGTTCAATCAGTGGATCTCCGAGCTATTTCACCAAGGACATGCAGTCATGAAATAACATTAGACTAATGTAAAATGATTACCTCTTTCAGTCATCTCCAATGACTCTAAAGAGGTAATAGTGCTAATAATTATGCCATTTTAACTATAGTGCTAATAGTTATGCCCTTTTAATTAGTCGTAGTTAAAATGGTTGTGGTGTGTCCTTTCGTTGGAGGATGCCACTTTAGTTCTAAAGTAATCCAAGTTTAAGTGTCCTTAAGTCTGTTAGTATCGGAAATTCAAATATCCGATGGTTGTAATTTCTAGTTAATCAAATGTTCCAAAGAAAAAAAAAAGGATACGTTCTTGCCAAACAGGCTATAAGCTTCCTATGTTGTTTGAGCCAAACAATGGGCTGATAACCAAATTTATATGTCCTTTTCTTGAAACAAAACAAAAAGAAAAACCCTAGAAAATAACACTCCTATTTATTGCGGAAAGGGGGCAAATAATTAAAAAATAATAAAAAGGTAAACCTTCGGTCCCTCGAACCGTTCATCAACCTCGGCTAACAAACCCTCTCGTCTTCCGCCCACAGACACATTAGCAGTTCCATTGTCAGAGGTAGGAGAAAATTTGCTTTTGTGTTTCAGAAATATTCCAAAGTTCTAACTATTCCGAATCTTTTATTTTATGGGAGTAAAGTTCCAGGTATTCTAAATTATACCGACGTCTTTGGTCTGGTTACGACTAATACTTTACCGTCGTTGCTGCTACCAATACAGGTTCTTCAGTTATAAGAAACAGTTGATATATTTTCCCCTACCGCAACTACATTGCACTTATTTTGGCTAACTTGAGAGGTGCTCCGTCGACCCATTCTACTAGATTAGTAAAAGCTAAAAACTTAGAATGTTCTATGGAGCTGCATTTTGTTTATGCTCTATTTTCAACAGGCTTAACCTTATTGATCAATGAAGAACCAAGATTTAAGCGACAATTGAAACAGTATGTCAGTTTCTACAGTTATACACTAAATCCACATTTACCATCGTCGGCTTATCAAGAAAAAATGTAGCTTTGAATATCTCAATTCTCTTCTTTTTCAAATATTTGTATGATTTTGAACTTACCACAATTACAATACTTATCTCTACACAGATCTAGTCGTTGGAATTAAACAAATTTGTTCATCACTTTGTAGTGTCACGCTAGTGTTATAGCAGTAAAGTAATGGTGCAGACCGCTTTGGCATTTGAAGTTTGTAAATTTGAAAGTGCTTGTCTAAATTTCATTTGACACTAATTAGTATTTGATGTTTGTCACAGATGATTGTGATTGCTGTGGAGAAATGATCTTGGTGGAGAATTGTGTTATTAATTCCGAAGACAACGAGGTCTCAGAGACACTTAAAATGGGCAATTTAACTGGTGGAAAGACTGAAACCAATCTTCCAAATCAATCAGAAGTTGTTATATGTCAAGACTTAAATGGAAGATTGAACGGTGTTGGGTCCACATCTGTTTGTGATTATACCTGTCGTAATGATGGACACTTTGCGGAAGTGTCACAACATTGTACGAGAGATTCAGATGGCATCTCTGATTCTAACCCTGAGCGAGCTGCTATAACTGTGAGGCAGCTGCTATAGTTCATTTTGTATTTTTCAGTGATTTTGAAGGTGTGTTTAATGATTCCTTATTGTAATTTTGTTACAACTGCAGAAAAGTGTGAAGCGTGAAAATGACATGACCTTGGAGGATATGTACAATGCTCGGTACAATTTTGACGAGGATGACGATGATAGTGATTGGGAACCATCAGAAAAGCAAATAGAAGTTCCAAGGTGGTTCTGTGTCAATTGTACAATGGTAAATGTCGAGGATGTTTCCAATTGTGAAGTAAGTTGTGTATCTTTTTGGCTATTCTTCTTGCTCTTGTTCCGCATGTCCAGTCTCCTTCTACTGGAGACATTCTATAGGCTGTGGTTTATTTCTTGAATACTGCCTATGCAGGTATGCGGAGAACACAGAGAATCTGGAATCCTTACACGTGGATTTTTTGCTTCTCCATATCTGCCTGTAGAGGATGTCAACCAAGATGAGTTGCCTGTAACTGAAAATTCTGAAGGTTGGTAGTAATTCTTATTAAAATAATACATTTTATTTGGGCTTTTGATTGATTAAAAAACTGACTTTCTTGTGCAATGAACTGTATCATGATTAGTTGAAGTTATCCCATCATACAAAATATGCCCGTAGGAAAGGAATTTTGCAACTTTCCTAGAATAGTCTTAGACAAGGAATCTAGTTGTGGATGACAGTCAACCGATTATGCTAGCTGTGAAATTTATTTACTGGTGGAAGGAATAATGTTTTGGATGTTGAGGTCCACTATGTATCTGCTATTTATGGGTGAGCCTTCGCCTTTTGTGTCCTCTCCTGCCAATGCGGTAATCCTGTTTCTTGGTTCCATTTGCTTTACCATGTATTCAGATAGACCCCATCACAGCAAGAAAAGGTCAAATATCTTGAAATTAGAATGGAAGTCCAAAATGTAAGAGTAAGCTTATATGTTTATAACCTCATATTCAGGAGTCATTTTTCAAAATGCTTCTAAACCAATGTAATTCATTAAAAAGAATAACGTTGTTGGTTCACCCAAGTATAACTAAATTTTAGTATTTTCCATTTTTTTGATGATTCAAAGCAGATTTGTATCTACCATATGAAAAGTATATAGTTATGTGGAAGCAAAAGCTGAGCTCAGGGGTGAACTTAGAATATGTGAAGGTAAGGGGTAAAATATTTAGCTCAGCTGGAGCTCTTTAGAAAATGGAAGTTCTCAATCAAATATTTGGGCTTCAGGTGGCTGAGAGACCTGAAGACGTGATTGAGATGGCGTTTGTTTTTGAGGTTTGATAATTTTGATCTCACAATGTTCAGTGGATGAACTGTCGTAGGTTATTTAATTGATTGCAAAGTGAAGTCCCTTGGATTTTGAGCAGATGTACCACTTCTAATAGCCTCTAACTTGTAAAACTCATTATTTTCCTTTTCCACTGGTGCATGTATCTATTACTAGTTTTATGTTTGTCTGTGTATTGCACGATATTGTTTATGCTCTCTCTTTTCATTTGTTTTAGCATAGCTAGTATATTGATTCTTCTTACCGCTGTAGATCCGTGCAAGCAGAGTTCTTTATCATCCTCCACTGCTGTAGGGTTCGATGAAAGGATGTTGCTTCACACTGAAGTATGGTACTTCTCAATTTTTTATCTTATGGGTTAATCTTTTATTTAATATTTTCTTATGCCTTTTCTAGTCCCATAAATGAGAAAGAGAAAAGAAGAATTCAGTTATTGGTTTTTGCATTTTGCTTAGGATATTAGTTAGTGAATACCAGTTTCCTGTTTTGATAAAGGTATTATTTCTGGGTTCTCTTTTGATTGAAAAGGTTGTAATGAAGTCTAATCCACATCCTGAAAGACCAGACCGCCTCCGAGCCATTGCAGCTAGCCTCGCTACAGCAGGTTTTCTCCTATTCTTGTTATCCGCATGCTGTAGGGAACATTACAGTGTTATAGCCTAGTATTGTGATATGGGCATTCACACTTTCCCCTATTTTATGTGAAGTTGTAGAATGTTTAAGTGGTTTAATACTGTTTAAAATCTATGACATCAGTTCTCTGAAAATGATTGTCTAGTTACTTGTGGTTTCTTGAAATGTTAAGGTATATTTCCTGGGAAGTGCTATCCCATTGCTGCAAGAGAAATTACAAGGGAAGAACTCCAGATGGTGAGCTGCTTTCAAGTACTTGTTGTTTAGTGGGCGAAGGGTTCTGCTATGTGTTGTATTCAGCATTATTTGATATTGTCTGTACTAGTGTGCATTCTGAGACCCATAAGTATTGCAGTCAGTGAAGATGCTAGACTTTGCTTGTACTTTTCTCAAGTTTTTTACATTCTGCTATTTTGAGGTGAATAGCTAACTAGTTTCAATCTAAAAAGTTGGCTAAGCGTCCTATCTACCTTTAAGTGAAGGGGGAAGCAAAACAAAACATCCCTTGTAAAGATGGTGTTATTGCTACTTATCCTATTACAGAAGCAAGCTGACAGGTTTTGCTTTCTCTAAAATCACAGTCATGGTAAATTATGGTATTGATTTTTAGGGACTGCTAAAAACCAAGTTTTCTACAAATAAAATATGGAACATGGAAGGCATCTTATTCAGCGATGACACCCAACAATATTTAGTATTATGATTTATGTATCGAGAGACGGAGGTGATATTATTTACTTCTAGAAATGAATTAGATTTTTCATATTCTAATTTTATATTTGGATCTTTTAGGTCCACTCCACGGAGAATATCGAAGCCGTTGATATTACCAGGCGTATGCTTGCCAGGTTTGAGAATATTGATCATTTACTTTTCATTTTTATTGGTGGCTGTTTCTATTTTAAGGTAGGTGACTGGTGGTGGAATGGAGAGGTCCAAGGTAAAGTAGAAGCCAAGAAAGCGGCGTATATAAGAGAGCGCCAACGAGGAGGAGAGGACGACGCTTAGGGAATGTTATAAGAAGGCTAAGAAAGAGGCAAAGTTAGCGGTCACGGCGGCTAAGAAAGCAACATTTGAACGCCTGTATGCGGAACTTGGGGCAGAGCGGTGACAAGAGATTGTTCAAGTTAGCCAATGTTCGAGAGAGGAAGTCTCGGGACCTGGATCAAGTGAGGCGCATCAAAGACAAGGATGACAAGGTATTGGTGGAAGAGACGTGCATTAGGCGCAGGTAGCAGTCATACTTCCACAAACTTTTGAACGAGGATGGGGACATGGACATTGTGCTTGGCGAGTTGGAGAACTCAGAGAACCAACGTGATTTTAGGTTTTGTAGGCGTATTAAGGTTGAGGAGGTTGGGGAGGTAATGCGAAAGATGAGTAGAGGCAGGGCGACTGTGCCAGACGAGATCCCAGTAGAATTATGGAAGGCTGTGGGATGGGTAGGCTTGGAGTGGCTTACTAGACCGTTTAATGTCATTTTTAGGACTAAGAAGATGCCTCAAGAATGGAGGTGGAATTTGATGGTCCCGTTGTACAAGAACAAGGGTGATATCCAAAATTGCTACAACTACAGGGGTATCAAGCTACTGAGTCAGACAATGAAAGTGTGGGAGAGGGGAGTGGAGAGGAGGTTGAGGAAGAGTGTGTTATTTCGGAGAATCAGTTCGGTTTCATGCCGGGGCGTTCGACCACTGAAGCCATTCATCTTGTGAGGAGGTTGATGGAGCAGTATCGGTAGAGGAAGACAGACCTGTATATGGTGTTCATCGATTTAGAAAAAGCTTACGATAAAGTCCTAATGGAGGTTCTATGGAGATGTCCGGAGGTTACTGGTGTTCCCGTAGCGTACATTAGGGTGATTAAGGATATGTACGATGGAGCGAAGACCGAAGACCGGGATGAGGATTGTGGGAGGAGACTCAGACTTATTTGCCCTGGCTATTGACGTGCTGACGCGCCACATTTATGGGGAGGTGCCATGCTGTACGTTAGTTGCAGATGACATGGTGTTAATCGGTGAGTCGCGCTGCGAGGTTAACGATCGGCTGGAGCTGTGGAGGCAAACCCTGGAGGCTAAAGGTTTCAAATTGAGCAAGACAAAAAGTGAATACTTAGAGTGCAAGTTCAGTGTGGGGACGCAGGAAGCAGAAGCGGAGGCAACGCTTGATACGCAAGTCATCCCTAAGAGAGATAGTTTCAAATATCTTGGGTTTGTTATTCAGGGGAAGGGGGAGATTGACGAAGATGTTACGCATCATGTTGGAGCGGGGTGGATGAAATGGAGGCTTGCGTATGGTGTTTTGTGTGATAGGAATGTGCCACCTAGACTTAAGGGCTAGTTATACTAAGTGGTAGTTAGGTCGACTATGTTATACGGAGCCGAGTATTGACCAGTCAAGAAATCTTAGGTCCAGAAGATGACAGTAGCAGAGATGAGGATGTTGAGATGGATGTGCGGGCATATCAGGAAATATCGGATTAGGAATGAAGTTATTAGGGACAAGGTGAGTGTGGCCCCGTGGAAGACAAGTTGTGGAGTCGAGGCGGAGATGGTTCGGGCATGTGAAGAGGAGAAACACCGATGCCCCGGTGAGGAGATGTGAGAGGTTAACCATGGTGGGTCAGAGGAGAGGCACAGGGAGGCCTAGGAAGTATTGGGGAGAGGTGATTAGGCAGGACATGACACCACTTCAGCTTACCGAGGATATGACCCTCAATAGGGAGGTCTGGAGGTCGAGGATTAGGGTTGTGGGTTGACAGTTAGTCGAGAGTCTCTTCTAGTCGTAGTAGTAGTATTAGTCCTAGTCCTGTATTCTCCTATTCCGAGTTCCTTGTTGTTAGACGATGTGGCATTATTGCCTGTAGTTTTCGCACTTCTCTTATAGCTTCGTATTCCTAATTTCTTTGCTATTACATGCTGTGCTATTTGTTTCTGTTATCTTATTTCCTTGCTATTGTCATTGTTTGTTTATTGTGTCCTTTTCGCTGTTCTTAAGCCGAGGGTCTATCGGAAACAACCTCTCTTCCTTCATAAGATAGGGGTAAGGTTTGCGTACACATTACCCTTCCCAGATCCCACGTGTGGGATTGCATTGGGTTTGTTATTGTTTTTTGGTTTTGTTTTAAGGTAATTGTTGTACTGGGACTATTCTCATGATATAGAAAAACTTATAATTAGTATTTATCTTGATCAAGAGCTTTTCCAAATGGCAGTTATTTTACACCTGATACATATGCAAATGAACATTCAGCGTGTGCTGCCAGGCTTGCAGCAGGTTTATGTGCTGACCTTGCTTCAGCAATTTTCTCTGGGCGTGTCAAAAATGGTTTTGCTCTGGTAATAATTTACATTTGATTTGGCGTTCTCCATATAAGAAGAAAATCCACCCTCATATATTCTTTGTAAAAAATGAGTCAGGTTCGTCCTCCTGGCCACCATGCTGGTGTGAAACAGGCCATGGGCTTCTGTCTCCACAACAATGCAGCAATTGCTGCATCAGCAGCTGAGGCCGCTGGTGCAAAGAAGGTGTTAATAGTTGATTGGGTAATTACTAATGCTATATCTTTATCCTTGGTTGCATTTGCTTTCAGTTAACATGGGATATTTTACTCGTGTAATACACAAGAAATGCAAAAGTTGTAACCTATTCGGTAATTTATTTTCTCATTTCTGCAGGATGTTCATCACGGGAATGGTACACAAGAAATATTTGAGAGAAGAAAATCTGTAAGCTATGAATTGCTAAACTGAGTTTGTGTTATGATCAATCTTTTGCAAAACATTGAAATGGGCCTTCATGTTGCCACTCGAGATACTTTTCTTTTCTATCCCTTTGATACTGCCTTTGTCCCAGTTTCTGTACACATATCTTGATTAGCAGAATATGTTAAGAAATTAGTATGACTTTACATTTTTTTTTGAATGCAGTTATTGAAATATTGGAAATCTTGTAAAGTTAATTGATAAGCAAAAACATCTACACCGCGAATTATAATCGAATTATAAACAGTATTAATTTACTGGGACTATTTTATTTCAAATTTTTTTTTGACATCTTAAAATGAGAATGTTTTATCACATGATTTGGGACACGGGGAGTGTATTATAAATAATTTCGCTACATTGTAAATCTGTTATTTGGTAGGGAGAAATTCTTTATGACTGAATGTTGTGGTACTCTTACTGAGCAGGTTTTGTATATATCATTGCACAGACATGAGGGTGGAAGATTCTACCCTGGTACAGGAGCTGCCGATGAGGTACTCGTTTCTCATCAAAATAACCCCTTAAATTTGAGTTAATTCATTTTAAGCTCTTCTAGAAAAGGCGTCCATATATCATGATTTTCATGTGTGTTTTGTTTTGAAATCACATTCATTAGAGATGCATTTGGATGTCACAGTTGATATTCCTATTTTGCAGGTTGGTTCCATGGGCGCAGAAGGATACTGTGTGAATATTCCTTGGAGCCGTGGGGGAGTGGGTGACAAGGATTACATTTTTGCATTTGAGCAAGTTGTGCTTCCTATAGGTATTTTTATAAATCTATGAAGAAATTATGTAAAATCAAATCTTACTAAAAATAAACTAGTAGAAAAAGAAAGTGAGGATACTTGGAAAAGGTGATTTAGTGAAGTGCCAGGCTGAGGCTAGATAATATCCCTTGTTGACGTAAGTCAAAGTCAAGTACCCATGATTGCCAAGTAAATGTGGGCATGTTATGCTCCTTTCTTGATAGTTTATGACTGGGATGCCAAAAGCTAGTTCTTACTTGCACAGAGAGGACTCCATCAAAGACAAATGAACTTGTGCAGGATGTCTTTAGTTTACGTTTTCTTAAAATAAAAATTTGGAGCTTATTGATAAATGGTAAATGGAACCCCTTCCACATTTTTTTCACACTTGGGTACTGATTGACATGTACCTTCGGGAGCACGTACCTACGTACTTTATGTTTCGAGGAGTCATCATGAATTTTTACTAGGTTTATTTTGAGTGTCAACATGAACCTTCCTCCTTTATTTAGGTTTGTGACCGGCAATATGAGCAAGCTCACACAGGTAGGAGGATGGATAAACTAGATGTTGTGACGAAAGTCACTTGAAAAATGGCACCACTATGTATTTTTTCAGCTAATATGGAGAGAATTGAGGAACTTTTGAAGATTCGAAAGACTAATTCATGTCATTCAAAAACTCGCTTTTATTCCGTTGTTATTCTGTGTGAGAGGAAATACCATGTTGTGTTGATGGTTGGATTTTTGGTGGCTTATTTTGAACACCATCTTCATGTACATTTATCAAATTCTTGACCTTCTGCATGTTGATCAAATTAGTTGGTTATATTTTTCATCAGCGTTATATGCATTATGCATATTTTAGTGGTTGATTATTCGTAGCTCACTTGATTTCTGTTCTTATGAACATAGTAGTCTTAATTTAATCTATGCGCATTGCGCGTATACCTAATCTCAATGAGTAAATATTTTTTAAAAAATCACGTAAATATTATTTAAATGCTGTTTTCGGATGTTATAAAATAAAAGCCCAAGCTCTTAAAATTGAGTTTTCGGATGTTATAAAATAAAAGCCCAAGCTCTTAAAATTGATAAATGTTTTAAACAAATGTTGATCTTATATAGCTAACTCATTGAAAGAGGAAGCTCTGTCTCATAGATGTCCTCATTCATCGTTCAATGTATTCACCTTAACTTTGTTCCAATTTATAATTTTATTATCTAATTTTCACAAGTTATCATATTTCCTTTTTAGTTTCAGCAAGACACACAATCCTTGAAGATTTAAGAGTTTGTTTTAAAAATATTTTTATTAAGTTTATTCGAGAAGACAAAAGTAGGCTAAACTATACTTCTATTACGATTCTTCAGCAATTTTTCAAAATCACTAATTAAAGAATTGACTCATATGTCTTCTCAATTTATTTCCCTCAAAGGTTTCATTGTTACCCTTTTAGTGAGGTTGTAGTTACTAAATAAAAGGGCAGCCCGGTGCACGTTTTAGTTACTAAATGAAAAACGAAAATAATTAGACGACTCAGTTTGAATTCATTTTGTCTTTTATTGTTTCATTCCCGTTTCTTCAAGTGTGTATTTTAATCAAGTTAACTCTTAATACTGAACTATAACTAATTTTGCTCTATTTTTATTTGTTTCATCATCAGCGGTCTTTTATGCAACAAATTTATGGTCCCCACGATTTGAGTTAACTTGAAAAATAATTTTACTTTTAAGAATTTAAAATACTTAATTATTTGTTCTCAATATTAAAATAAATAATTTTTTTGCTTATTCGAATTCTTAATATTAGCTCATATCAAATATTAAATATTTAATTGTTCTATATTATTCTCAATATAGAATTCTATTTCCAAATGGTAAAGGAATTGCATTTTTGCACTTTGTGTTTGCTGAAGTGTTAGTGTTATTGACTTTCTTCAACCATTTTTCTTTCTCTATCTTTCTCTTTTATATTATTAAAAATATTTTTTAGTTGTTTGTTCTAAGTGTTGAGTGTAATTTTTTAACATATAGCTTTGGGTGTGTGTGTATATATATATATATATATATATATATATATATATATATATATATATATATATATATATATATATATTACTATAATTAAAATTATACCCCAAGGATAAAAGAACACATGAAATTTAATTTTGTAAACTATGACTATTTATTGACCTGGGTAACTATGGAGTCTGAATTGAATAAATATACAGTAGATTGTTCTTATATAAGATTAATATAACTACTTCTCCTATATATTTTTCTTATTTATGGAATCGTTTGTATCATCCTATATTTTAATAGAAGTAAATTAAAGTTGATGTTCTTATAAGATTGAAATAACTATATCTCCTATCTTTCTAATTTATGGAATCATTCATATTATCCTATATTTTAGTCGAAGTAAATTAAAGATGATAAGGATAGTTTATTAAGAAGAATTACCCAAATAGCCTCGCATCCAACCACTTAAATTAAAAATAGCTGGTGGAGGTATAATATATGCATAATTTATGTATTATATGTGTATAATTGTATATTACCAATGTATAATCTATGTCTATGGCTAGAAAACATAAACAATGAATATGACCGGCTATTTGTGTAAAGATCCCTATTAAAGGTCAAATCTTCATGATTATAAAGTCCTAAATATTAGGAGTTTTTGTCTAGTTCAAATAAGGAAAGGTTTATAGTCAAAATTTTTGTTAATTTCAAAGTCCTAAATACTAGGAAAATAATTACTAAATTATAATTTTGCCTGATATAAAACAAGTTTTTAAAGTGTTAAAAAAACGAACAACATTTCGGTAAGGGGCTTCGTGCTTTTAATAAAATATAGATACTGATATAGATTTATTTCTCTTTTGAAAATAGGAAAAACAAGAAAGAAAGCGAACTCATTAACTTCTCTATTTCCACCTTGTTGCAGCTATGGACTTCAATCCAGACTTTACTATCATTTCAGCAGGATTTGATGCTGCTAGGGGTGATCCCCTTGGTTGCTGTGATGTAAGAATTTTTCTAAGTATCGACTAGTTTAATGTTGTACTCATTTCTCCTCTTGTATGTTGCATGTGCTACGTTGTGTTATCTTTGGGATCATCTTTGCAGGTAACTCCTGCTGGTTATGCATCAATGACTCAAATGTTGAGTGCATTGTCAGGTGGAAAATTGCTTGTTATTCTTGAGGGCGGGTTTGTGTCTTCTCTTTGCTCCTTTACTTGTTGTTTAGTCCAAGAGAACTGGAGATTTATATGTTTGCTTGTTTTGACTGGCAATGTTTTGCAGCTACAATCTTCGCTCAATTTCATCATCAGCTACATCGGTGATCAAGGTAAAATTTACTCTAATTTAGGCAGAGGTAGTGAATGGTGGAGCGGTAAGAACTGACAAACAGCGCATGTGAAAGAACTTACTGTTGGAACAAGAGAACTTACATTGTCTCCCATTAAAACTTACAGTTTGAAAGAGGAAAAGAACTGGCAGTGTCAGGAGGGTGTGTTTTTATCAGTGTGGACAAATACATAGAGGATGTCAAGTCTCAAGGGGAAAAAACCAAGACATTATTCTTTCCCCTCTAGTCTTACTTCACTTCTATCATGACTATCACTACTAATTCAGTGTGATGAATCTTTCAACTGCTTCCGGTTGTACGTGCATAGTGCAAAGAGTTCAGGCTTCTTGGTCAGGACCAGGTGGCTTGATTTTGTATTAGTCATCTTTCTGAGTAATGGCATGCTTTGACCTATTATTTTTTTAACACATTGCTTCGTACATCAAGCATATTTTGAAATCCTGGCCGAGTAATGTAGAATGAATTGTTGATTGATGGCATGCTTTGACCTATTGTTTTTTTTAAACACGTTGCTTTGTGCATCAAGCATATTTTGAAATCCTGGCTGCGCAATGTATAATGAATTGTACATTCTTATGTGTTTTTATACAAGGGGATTATGCGTCCAGCATCTTTTTCAGTTCACTTCACCAGCAGATAAACATAAACCAGAGAAATTATTATTGCGACTAGAACAATCAACTCTTTGGATAATTTTAAGGTTTCATGACTAGGATTTACATCTCTTATCGAAGCGAGCTTTTCTGGCAGTATGTTTGGAGAAGTATAGATTACAAATTGTGGATATATCACACAGTTTGTTCCTTTTTTGGTAATGCTACTTTTAACTAGATTATTCTAGATCCTGAACATGCGTTGATGCTGCATTCTTAATAGTGATGGGGTGGTGACTTGGAAACTGCTAGAACATTTTGTTTTGAAGATTTATCCTTCAAACTGCTGGTGTGTGCAGAAGTTGATTTCTTTTCTGATGTTGCCCTTTCTTATGTAGGTCTTGCTTGGTGAAAGTCCTGTGATTGACCTAGACAATACTGTACCTTCCAAATCTGGATTGCGAAGTGTTATGGATGTTTTAAAGATTCAGATGAACTATTGGCCTACATTGGAGACAAACTTCACCAAATTGCAGTCAAAATGGGGACACTACGTTTTTCAGGACACAGGTAAGTTACTTGAATTTTCTCTGGGCTCCATATCTGAGGTCCGTGTTTTCTTTTTTGTCTCTAGTTTGGATGATAAGCTTTTGTTTTCTCTTTAGTCTATAGAGTTTCTCCAGTTGGTCCTGTGATTTTTGTGTCAACTGTCACTACTTTATGAATGTGCAACAATTCAAAAATTTCAGTTAAAATTCGAGAAATATACAACAATTTTGTGACCTACCTGAAATGCAATATTCTATAGCAGAATGAAGCTGGCCTCTCATATACTGATTGGTGCAGCTTCTATTTTCTTCACTAAAATGTGGTAAAAATTCATCAAATGTGAAGCTGAATGATCACCTAATATAAAAAATAGTTTCAACTCTGAGGATGATAAAGGATCAAAATAAACCCCAATTGAAATCCTTTGGTACTTGTTGGTAGTATATAATGTAGAGGCCTTATGCATATCAGCTGATAATTCCCAATACTTTATCTGTATAAAGTGCATTGGTCGTTGAGTGTTGAACTGATCATTTCTTTGAATGATAAGTTTCAGGACAGTTAGCTTTCTGTATAGTCTTTTAGACACTAAATTCTGCAATGGTGTTGATGAGGATTGGGCTTCTAGTGTGTTTAACTATATCCTTGTTGGCCCTGATGCAGGAAAACAGGGTAAGCGAAGACGCAGGACTGGTGTACCAATATGGTGGCGATGGGGACGAAAGAGGTGGTTGTATCAGATACTGTCCAAGCAGCTGCGAGCAAAATCCTGTTGTAACTATTCTTGTGGATGTTGACTCTCTTTGTAATCTACATACATTAGGTCTTAGACCATGCTGCTGTTTTGTACTTGAGTGAAACTAGCGTCGCCTAATGTTCTTTTTTGGTCATTATGCTTAAGACCTCCATCGCCCCCTGGACAGACTTGGAATAGTAGTTTCAATTTGTAGTGGTCTAATTCTAGTACTGCCTTATTTTCTAATTTACCAGCATGTGTATGAACGACTATGGTTCCAAAGAACTTGCAGTAATCAACAAACGAGCTGAAAAATGGTTACTTCCCTTATTTGTGTACTGTGCCCATTCATATAATTGGCAGGTTTTTTCATTTTTTTTTTTAAGTGAAACAGCTTGCCGTCAAGAATTACATTGGCATTACGTAGGGGTCAATAATGGGAGTCTTTGCCATTGCCCTTTGGGAATTGCTATGCAGAAAAGCAGAAGTCCAATCATATGATGCATGAGAGCGCTGATGGTTATAAATATCTAAAGTACTACCTCTACCTCCCTCCTGGGGGATGGGGGGTGGG
>MCJB01015053.1:187561-213137 GCA_002018475.1 Nicotiana obtusifolia
GGGGGGGTGGAGGAGGAACTCTTGTAGCCTCATAGGTTAAACATCGCTGTTCCTCAACGGTTAATAGGTTTAAGTTATAAAGCAATGAAATAATGAAAAAGTAGTTTTTAAAAATATGTTGCACTTTAAAAATTGGGATTAAATTATGTTGCACTTAATTTATGTTTTAGTTTACACTTGAAAATTATTTTATAACGGTTGATGGTGCTTTTTTTTCCACTATTGTATTTCTTTTTAGAAGTGTTATGACTGTGTTTTGCTTGAGCCGGTGATCTATCGAAAATAGTCTTCCTACTTGTGAGATTATATTAGGTTGTTATTTGTTGGAAATTATTTTATAAAAGATCTAGGGAAAGAAAAAAAAATGATTCTAGACTTTCAAGGGAGTTCCAAAGTTCCTCTCTTCTTTTTCTCCACATAACCCTTCATTTGTTGTTTTCCGCGGACCCCTGCCATCCTGTACCACTGAAGCTATTGCTTTTTCTTTTTCTTGCGTCCCTCTACTTTTGGCTGCTAATGCACTCGAATTGCAAATTAGATGCCAAAAAGAACCCCTTGTACGTTGTGCAAAAGAATTGTTGATTAATCCCTCAAAAACATATAGAAAATAAACTCTAGTATTTACAAATTTCTCAATTGCATTAAAAAAGAACAATTGGAACAACTAAAAGATACTTAAAACAAGGCAGGAGCCTTTCAAAAATTCAGTTTCACCAGCAACTAAAAGCCATCTATGTTATGACTCAATAGTCTATAGAATTAGAAAAAAAAATTCAGTAACGTGCACAATTTACTGGTGCATAGGTGGCGGGTGCGGCGGCGGTATGGGATATGCAACTGGAAGAACATAAGGAGGATGGTGTCCATGAGGAAGCATAACCGGAGTTCCGACGGCCGACGCCAAATGACTCGGCGGAGCAGCGACGGGATGTCCCATCGGAGCACCGTACATGCCGAAACCATGCATATTGGGCTGGTTTCTATGCTTGATATTGGGCCCAAGTGCAGCTGGATTTGATGGATTTGGATTGGGCTGTTGGCCCGTAATAGGAGCCTGATGAGTTGATACATCTCCCCCGTTAATACTTGTAATATCATGAATACTTGACCTTCTTCTATCTCTATTCATTGAATTTAAACGAATAAAGTACTTTTGGGCATGACTAGCCACTTGTGTTGGTGTTCTTGATATCACAAAATTCCTTGAGATACTTCTCCAATCTCCTTTCCCAAATTTGTCTAAACCTAGCAAAAATAACCTGTAAACCAAACAAAAGAGATAAAATCAGACATAGCATTAGAAATTGTCTAAATTAGTACGTATAACACCTCAATCCAACTAAGGTTGCCTGAGTCAATAATTTTTGACCACGTTCTCATATCAAATATTATGCGCAGACAATAATTTTATTAGAAGTTGCATAACTAAAAAAATTTGGAAGGCTAAATTGCTCCTAAAAAGCATAGAACCTATATTAAAAATTTCTAAGTTAGTGCAATTGAATTTCCTTTTTCCTGCCGTACCTATAGTAAAATTTCCTATATCTAAATTAGTGCAACAGTAATAACTAAGTACCAATGCCAAACAAGTTACGGCTCTCACGAATTGAATTACAATCTTAGGAACCACCACTAGGAACCACCGAAGTATGTATTGCAGTGAATGTATTGCAGTGAATTTATCTGTTTTTTTTTAACTAGAGGTCTCGAGTTCAAAATTTGAGTATGAAAAAATTCTTGACAGGGAGCGCTTCCCCGAATGAACCCTATGCGATGCTTGCTAATCCGAATATAATCGGACTTCAATGCGGGTACCGAACACCGGATAAAAAATCATAAAAAAAAAACTATAATCCTAGGGAAATAAATACGCGATTTAGCCAAAAAAATTTATTTAATCCACAACTGAAAGTCTAAATTAGTGCAATTGAGAGAGAAAAATTCAGTTCCGTACCTATGTTCTTCTTCAGTCCAAGGAATACCCTTTCGTCTTTCTTGTTCAGCCTTGGAATTTCCTTTTCCCGAATGGCCAATCGGGTCATGTGGACCCGAAAATCCATTTGTATAACCAGAATTGGAGCGTCTGTCCACTGGCCCAGAATAGCCTAGATTGGTTTCCTTATTTGAAGAGGAGGAAGATTCTTCTCCTATGTAATTGGGAAGTGGAACGTGCCCAGCATCAATGGCTGCAACATCATCAACAAGGAGCTGATAATGTCGTTTGATTTCGTCAATGGTTTTAGTCGGGACCATTGCAGCAAATTTTTCCCATTGTTGTTCAGAATCCTCAACCCAGTGCATTGCAATTGCATTTTCAAAAGCTTTTTCTTCTTCTTTGCTCCACACTTCTGAAGGTAAATCTGAAACTGACATATTTCTTTTTTATTTGCTGCGTTTTTATTTTTCAGTTTAATACAACTTTTTTCCAATTAGGGAGAAGGAAAATAGTTGGTGCACAGGAATAGAAAGGTAGTAGAGAGAAAATATGAGAGTGCAGGATAAGAATGGGAGGTATCAATTGTATTAATGGAGAAGGAGGACCACTTGTGAAATTGAAGGGGATGGGCTGATTTGTCACGTTCGTAACAAAGTCATGCAACAAAATTACAAAAAATAAATAAAATAATATTCGAGAATAACTTTAGTTGTGTATTTTTATTCCGGTTTGGAGTCAATATATAGGTATAAGCTTTAGCTTACAATAAGAAAATGAAAATTAAGAAGGAAATAAACACAGGGAATCAATTAAGGATTAAGGATTCTAAGTAATGTATATATTACTATATGTACAAAAGGGGAAACTAAATATAAAACCCTATATACAAGATCTTATATACAAGGAAAGAAAAATTTGAAGAAGGAAATAAAGAGTAAAAGATGCTAGGCAGGAAATCAATTAAGGGTACTAATAAGTAAACGAAATATCCTACATACAAAAAAGGAAAATAGATAAGAGGAAAATAATTAAAATTTAGTATACAAAGGAAAATAATTCAAGATCTAGTATACAAGGAAATTAATTTCCACCTATATATTAAGCTCATGTCGACCAAAAAGTAAGAAGAATAATTAAAAGAGAGTTTCCTTTCCAACTCTTTCCCCTCCCTGTCCCTACAACACCCCGGGGGGTGTGGAGTTGGGGGAAGGGGAAGGGAAAAGAAAGAAAATAAAGAAAGGTAGTGTAGAGAAAGTTGGTCCATGCAATAAAATCTTTCCTAGGTAGTAAAAAGAGAGTCGCCCAGTAAATAAAGTATTCTTAGGAAAAGTCAGCATTTAAGAAGTGTAACGTAAACGATCTACTCTAATACAAATATTAATGATTATTTTTACTGTTAAAATTCGTTCTCAGGAAGTAGGTGAAAAATATAAAAAGATTCTTCATGAGAAAAAGAAAAGAGAAAAAAAAACCAGAAAGCTATGATTAAGAGGGTGCAATAAGAAGATTGAAACATGAAGTAAAAATTGGCATCCATTTGAAAGTGGAAGTGGCAACTTACTGCCTCTTCCTTTTTGTGACTTGACTCAATCTGATATAGCTATTTTAACACTTAGCAATGATTGAGAGGGTGAATGGCGTCAAATGCAATGAGAGGCTCCTATAAAAGTCTTGTCTGACACTACCAAAAAAATTTACTTGCAACAATTTTTATATTAAATTTATAAATACATAACATATATTTGCACGTAAGCTTTACAATTAAATTATGATTAATTAATATATATTTTTATATTATTAAATTACTTAGTTATGATTATTTGATATATTTTTTGGTATAAATATCCGATGCAAGTAAATTTTTACTTATTTCTCCTTAGCTAATTTCTTGAAATATAAGGGTTTTCTTTTTCATGATTTCTTTAGTTAAGACTCTAGCTAATGTACCTTTTTTTTTTGGTCTGACATGTTTATTCTTCTTAGCTTTGTAATGGTGGCTAAAAATGGGAAGAAGTGCAATAGGGGTCGCTGGAACCAGGGTGGCAAACGGGCAGGCGGATCGCATATGTACGGGTAATGCTAAAATAGATAAGTTATTTGATCAATTCATATTTAATATGAATAAAAAATAGGTAAACTGGCGGATAATATGAATATCTATATTATTCATGGCTTCTCGATATGATCACTTTTGGGAGAATTTTTATTCCCTCAAATTTGAAGAAACCCCAATTTGAATCTTTATAAATGTAAAAGTTAAACCCATTAGCTGTTCATTAGTTATCTATTTTCTAAATAGATAATATGATTCTTGTACATATTTGATCCGTTTTTAAAAAATTATTATTTAATTCATTTTTATTGAATAATATGGATGGATAATTATTTTTTTAATCTATTTTATCACTACTAATTAGAACTAACAACGTTAAAAGGCAATTCGATGCACAAAATATTTCGCATTTATCTAAGGTCGGAGATGAAAGTCATGAAGATCTTCCATCTTTTGTACCAAACATGACGGTCTGATAAAATCATAATCACAACCCAACTGGCTTTTGGTCCAATTGGTTCAATTTTTTCTTTCCCAAATAGTTATTAATTACTATTTATAATTATTACTAAAAAACAATTTGATGTAATGCTTTGTTTTTTCCTAATTGATTCTGTTTCGACGTTAGAAACATATTCATTTTTTTTTGTTGTAAAAATTAAACATTTTTATCTTTAGATCGGCTTGGAGTATCAGAATCCCTTAAGTGGAAAATTCAAATGAATTATGTTAACACAGAATACAGATACACAAACGCAAAAGAAGCAAGAGGACAAGGGTAAAAAAGGATGAAAAGAGGACAAGGGTAAAAAAGGAGAAGAATGGTTTTACATGGAAATATGGAACTGAAGTCTGAAAGACATAAATTGAGGAAGTGGGCGTAGGGAAAGAATTTGAGTAATGATTTTTTTTCAGAATTTGGCACTTTTTGTCTTCAATCATATTATTCATGTACTACGTGGCCTTCTCTCCTTCTCTACTTCATGCCAAAGTATGCCCATCTTGTCAATGAGATGTAACATAAAATAATCAAAAACGTCAAAAGAAAAACAAAATGAGAAAAAGTTTGAATAAAATATATGACATCGAAAAATAAGAGCACAGGAGAGGGGGCGAGGAGTTGCGCCAACTAATTTATGTATGAATAGATATTATAAAATAATAATGCAGTTATTCTGTTTCATTTTCATAGAAGAAAATTAATTAGAATAAAGATTTTCAATATGCGAACGGTTGAGTACAACTTTAAGACAATACTGTCTCAAAATAATTGTCAGTTTTTGCCCCCGAACATCAAACTATATCTAAAGTTATTTTCAACAAAAAGAAATAGCTGTAAAAGTTGATCCATTGACTCTCAATATTCACAAAGTAATATAATTTGGGACAAAGAAAGTAGTCTGAAGTATGTAACCAAAATATTCTAAATGTGCCAAAAAATTATATATATCAGATTTAAGGCTATAGGACAAAACATTAAATTAGAAACTAATATACAGCATGTTATATTCATTTAAAGGATAGAAGGGAAAAGAAAAAGAAAAGTGGGGTGAATTAAGAAGAAAAAGATGTTGTCTATATAAATCTGACGTCAGTCATCAATCATACACATAATAATAATTGAGAAAATGATATTGTATACCCCCCCTCTCTCTCTATATATATATATACATGTTACATCTCCTTTTTCTCGAGGGATAAAGTGAGTTTTTTCAATTAA
Source organism: Nicotiana obtusifolia (assembly GCA_002018475.1). Classification (NCBI taxonomy): domain Eukaryota; kingdom Viridiplantae; phylum Streptophyta; class Magnoliopsida; order Solanales; family Solanaceae; genus Nicotiana; species Nicotiana obtusifolia. The sequence goes on from MCJB01015053.1 coordinate 193,271, forward strand.
AGTGATATTATTCGAAACGAGATTATTTGTTTATTTAGAGTCGCTACTTGGAATAATTATTATGGTATCCCAAGTTACCGATTTATTTTAAAGTCCCAATCGAGAAAAATTGACTCTATTTATGGTCCGCGAACACAGAAGATCGGGTAAGAAATACTGTTAACCCAGGAGAAGGTGTTAGGCACTCCCGGATTCCATGGTTTTAGTACGTAATAATTAATACTTGGCCTAATTATCTAATTTAATATATATTTTATACCTATTGTGCATATTTAAACTTTTAACCTCTTTTAATAGAATTTTAATCACTTTTAGAATTATGGAGTTTATCTGAATAAGTCGCGATGTCGCACACTTATTGTTTTTGTACACAATTCGAATCGCACCACGTGAGACGCACCCGCGATTTACAACGTGTTTATTCTTATTACCATTTGAAGTTGTGGTCATGTCGCGTGAAACGCGCACTTGAGTTGGGATTTACGTATCATTGAATATGCCACAGGAACCGTACCCATAGTCATGATGATTTATTTAAACGCCCCTAAAGTAAACTACGATATTTGAGAACAATATTATTTTCTTACTCGGTATTTTGCTGTAAGGCCATAACTTGCGGAAATTTGTAAGATCAATTTTGGAATTCTTGGCAAATTCATTTGGTAATTACACGAGAAAGATATAGATTATAAAACTTTGCTTGCGTTTTTAGTTACGTTGGGACAGACTGTGTATAAACACACTTGGGTCGACTGCAAGGCCATTAACGCATGGGCCAGTCTAGTTCGCGAGGCAGACTGGGTATGAAACGGAATGGGCTAAATGCTAAGCCCTCATCGTTTTGCCAGCCCATTTCGTGAAACTAGCTGGGCATAGGCAGACCTAGGCTAAACATGCAACTTTAAGTGTCTTTGTCAGCCCATTTTGACCAATTGAAGTCAACGGACCATATTCAGTTTCTTTATGGGCCATCTGAAGTGTTAATCGGCTCTTGATTGGAGCCCAAATCGCCCACACATCTGCATACCACATTTGTGGTAAATTAACTTGGCTAACTTGGCTTTTAGGCCTAATTTAGCTCGAAATCAGGCAGATACCAACAAATATTACAAGTTTAAGCAAAATCTATGACACTCATGATACTATATGCTTAAATACAATGATAAGCAGAGAATTCAAGACTGCTGGAATGTAAATTTAGTACATTATAGTGACTATCCCCATCAAATACATCTTCCAAACCATATGCTGTATACAATGCTATATACTTAACTATAATAATGGACAAAGAATTCAAATCATACTGGAATTAGGCTTAGTACATTTCAATAGTTATTCCTAGCAAATACAAATTTAGGACTACGACAACTTTGTGAATACACCTTCATTTACATTTCAGATTTCTTTTCACTGCTTAAAACTATCGACCAACATATTGCTGTCTTGCATGGACTCTTTCAATCTTCAAGTTTGATCAACCAGTGATCAAACCTGAGGATTGAGTGACTTTAGTGTGGACAATATATTGAGTGACTTTAGTGTAGATAATATCTCTCAAAACATGATGACTTATCTAGACAGATACTAAGTTAAATTCTAGATTAGATGATAAGGAACCTTCACTTAAAAAATAACCAAGCTGGGACTGACCAAGCAGTAAATCAGCAGATAGATTCTTTACAGCAGCAAGCAATTACAAGTGACAGTTTTAACTTGAGCAACAACTGTCTTAACAGTACCATATAAATAGGAAGCAGCAGGCAATTACAACTTATATTTCAACTCAGCAGACAGTTTCATAAAACATTGCAACAGAACTTACAAAAGATATTATAACACATAAATGTAAGTAGGTCATGAAATCAACAGTTCATTTATCGTTCACATTATTTCGAAAAAAGGAGTTACAGATGAAGCTGTTACATACCTAGAAGCAGAAATCAAACAGAAGAATTTGATAAGGTAGGAATCAGAATTGGAAGAAAAGATTCAGCATTTAAGGCAACGACAGACTTTAGCAGCTAAAATCAATCAATCCCACCACTAGAATGCTACTCCTAATCTAAGAAACTGAAGCAGAATTTTTTCAGAATTTTCCCTCTTTTTTTTTTTTTAGCTAAGTTGTATTTTTCACAGATAGTTTTCTTTTTGGGGTCAGTGTGTATATATATTTTTGCTCTATGAGCATTAAGAGTGGCTAATGGTCTGGTTCACACCGGATTGGACCGGATTCAGACCTGAAATCGGTCCGGACCGGTGAAAACCGGACCATTTTATTTTCGGAATGCCGGTCTCGATAGCGGGCGGTTTGTGCGTTTAAAATCGGATGAACCGGTACAAAAAAAGAGCTGAAACGGACCGGACCGCACCGATAAAAAAAAAAGAAAAAAATTTAAAACTAACCGTTGGCAACGGCTCTATTGAGCCAATAGCCGTTGTCCAATGGCCAAAAGGGTCATTTTCACCCCAAAATCACCCCTAACTGTTTTTTTCCTATAAATACCCCATTATTTCATCATATCTTTCACACAATTCATCCAATTCTCTCAAATTCTCTACAATATTATTATTTTGCTACTTTGACTATTTGTGTAAATTATATAATTTTGCTTCTTTATCAAGTTTAATTTGGAGTTGCCATCAAGTGAAGGTTCAAGTTGCAACTTCACCTTAATTATACGGTTATATTTGATTGGTTGTTCCTACTTTCTACTCTTTTATTATTTTTTTATCATATATTTATTTTATTTGCTATAATTATGTCTCAAAGAGGTTTAATTGGAACTAGTAGTGGGGGGCAGACACGTGGTCATTGGGGAAATTGGGGTAAAGGAATTGCTGGTAGTTCTAGTCAACACATAGATGATTCTCAATATTATCATGATTTTAGCTCTAATAGTCCACTTCATTCTCAACACATAGAAGCGCAATATAACTATGAAATTGGGGTTAATTTAGAAGAACCACATGAATTTCAAGCTAGTCCACCTGAAGTTCAGTCTGACTTGCCTCATGTACCTCCTTCTAGAGTCCCGGTTAAACGTAAGGAAAGATCTGAGGTGTGAGAATTTGCGCAAAAGAAAGTTGAAAGTCAGACGACTGTATGTGATCTTTGTGGAATGGAGTGAGTTTTTAAAGCTGGGGGTAATGACGGTGGGACGGGTAAAATTAGGACTCACTTAAGAAATAAACATTCTGAGGAATGGTCAATGCGGGCGGAGGGTATTTTTTTGGGAACCGAACATGGGGGAGTAGCACATGATGTCCTCGGGTATCCAAGCGAAAATTAAACAAACAACAGGAGGGATTCTTACTTATGATAAACAAAGGGATAAGGAAAAATTGCTAAACTAGTTGCGGTAGAGGGTTTACCTTATGGTTTTCCTTCTTCTACTGGTTTTGTTCATTATACTCAAGCTACATATAATCTTTTTTTTAAAGGTTTTCCAAGAACTACTGTTAAAAATGATATTATTAAATTTAAAAACGAATATAGAGATTATTTGCGATATTTATTTGATAACTTTGACACTAGAGTATGCCTTACTACTGATATGGGTCGTTCTACAAATAACTGTGATTATATTACAGTTACTGTTTATTGGATAGATCCTGATTGGGTCTTTCAAAAACGTATTATTGCATATAAAGTTGTTGATGAACCACACACGGGAAATTATATTTCCAAAACAGTTTGATCAATTTGTCGTGCATATTGTTTATCTAACAAAATTTTTAGTATTACAGTAGATAATACTACGAACAACACAGAAGCACTTAGGAAATTGAGACCTATTTTAAACTCCCCTTTTGAGGAATTTTTTCATGTTAGATGTACATGTCATATTTACAATTTAGTAGTAAAAGATGTTCTTGACTTGTTTAACCACATTATTGACTTGTTTAACCACATTATTGTTTAGCCACATTATTGTACTAGATGGAACACTTTATATGAAGCATTGACTGTCGCTTATGAATATAGAAAGCCTATTATTCAAATGTATAATTAGCATTTTATGGAACTTTATCACCTTAAAGAGGACGATTGGAACCTTGTTCAACATCTCCTTCAGTTTTTAGAAAATTTTTATCATGCTGCTTTAGAATTTTTCGGACAATATTATCCAACTACTCATACCATGTTATGTAATATAGCTGGAATATCTAAATTATTTAAATTATATAGGCAATACAAAGCATATAAAGTGGCTGTAGAGGCTATGATTGAAAAATTTTAAAAATATTTTTTCCCAATTCCCCAACTTTTTTACATTGCTTCTGTGTTGCATCCTGCTTTTAAACTTAAGTTAACTGAACGACTTGTTAGAGAAATATATGCAAATTTAGAGATTAAACCTTTTGAAATTGCGACTAATAAATATCCAAGTGTAGAACATGCTTGTGCTAAAGTTCTTTCAGATACCATGGCTGTTTTCTCAAATATAGAGCTTGGGCAGACACACCAACTGCACCAATACAGTCAACCGGTGAAAGTTCTTCTCAAATGGGCAAAAGGCATGCGGGGATGAGCACTTTTGGAGGACTTGATCAAAAGTTGCTTTCAGAACAAGACGAGTACGGGGAGGAATACAGCAAGTTCCAAGTCTATTTAATTCAATGTCCAAAGAAACTTACAGGTTTTGGAACTCATAATTTATTGGATTATTAGAAGAATCAAGAGTCGCAGTTTCCAATACTTACAAAAATGGCCCGGGATATATTAACAGTTCAAGCTTCATAAGTTGCATCGGAGAGTGCTTTTATCCAAGATAGATTTCAAATTGGAGATCACCGAGAAGAGGCAATGGAGACAGGAGTTTTATTCAGGGATTGGATCAGAGCAGAGCGAAGAAACTTCAGAATACTAGAACTTTCTCAGAAAAAAAGACAAAGCGTATCTCGATCAAATTTTGGGCGACAGAACAAGTGAATAAGGGAGTCAAACAGGCAAAGATGAAGAAGAACAAGACGAAGATGATGAACCAAAACAAGAACAACCAGTTCCTAAAGAAAAGCCTACGGCTATCTTAAAAAAATTAGCCAATATGTTTAAAAGAATGTAATTTTCTACATTAGAATACACTACAATAAAATTGCTCTAAATCTTGGAATTCCATCACAAGTTTACAACTCTGTCTTCTTATTTTTTTTAAAATTTATTCTTTGCGCAAAAATACTACAATTAATTACTAGTTTCTAATTGATTCAAATTTCAAGGTTTGAATCTAATTTTAAACTTTGAAACGAATTCAAAGTTTGAAAAAATATTACAAGTTTTTTAATTCTAAGCTTGAACTTTGAAACAAACTAAACATTTCAAATATATATACAAAGTTAGTAATATTTCTTTGTTATATTTTCAAAAAGTTAAAACTATCTATCACTTTAAATGAAAAAAAATAAAAAAAATAACGGCCGGACTGGAAAAACCGGGCTACCGGTAGCCGGTGCCTGTCACGGACCGGCTTGCATCAAATAGGACCGGTGGTCCCGGACCGGTAAGACCGGTTTAGTCCGGTCTTGAGGCCTTTCGGCACCGAATCGGACTGGAATCGGAAAAAAAATTCGGTCTGTGACCGGACCGGACCACTAACCACCCCTAATGAGCATGCCTATATACCGAAGGCTGGATTCGAGAGAGTCCAATGGGAAAGGGGAATATTTTTAGCGCAAAATCTAGGACTGACAGAAGAGAAGGAATATTTTATATCTAACATACCTGCTGCCTTGTTGGCAGTTACACTTTTCTTTTCGAGCCCTCTTCTTTTAGCTTTACTCTTAAAGCCCCTAAAGTTTAATTATCTTTTGAACATAACCCCCGGCCCACCTAAGCATACACTTATGACCTCGAGACTACCGGGCCTGCCTATCAACCAAGGCAGGTCTCGATTTGACCCCGAAAACAGAAAGTGCAGGGCAATTTCGAACATGAAACAATGACTTTTGACACTCAAAATGCAAATACCTAAGTAATCCTAACATGCAAACAAAAAACTGATTATTTGTTAACACCTATTATGCCTAAAAAAAAAAAGAACAAGATAAGAAGGAGAAGAAGACAGAAAGAAAAGAAAAATGAATGAAAATTACCTAATCGAAAATGAAATGAGCTTTCTGGTAATGTTCGTTGACCGATGGGTCCGAGTACTCTCTCGCAAAGAACCGAAAGTAATATTGATCGATTGTTCTTGTCGATTAACGTGAGTTCCGAGTCGAATCGTGCTTTGAAACTCGAGAATCGACAATGGCAGATTTTAGGATTTTCAGCTTCTTAGATTTAAAATCCGTGAAGTTATGGGAGTGTGATTTGCGATGGATTGGAGGTGGACCGCCGCCATGAGGCGATTCTCGACGGCAGCTTGTGAGATCGAGGGCGAGAGAGAGACGAAGGTCATCTCTAAGGTTTGATCGAGGGGGGAGGGGCGAGACCGGATTCGGACATATATATAGGGTGGTGAGTGACGAATTCCCCACCGTTGGATCGAGGGGCGAACAATGGTCACGATTGAGCGTGACCAAAACGGTGTCGTTTTGGTCACTGATGGGACGGACCGGATATAGGGAATGGGCTGGATGGGTCGCGAAAAGTTTCTGTGCTTAAGCTGTCTCAGCAGTTTGGGCCTTAAACTATTTCGGTGGTTTGGGCTCTTAATTGAACGAGCTCTTAGCCCAATTTGCGAAACCAGCCTTTTTATTTCCCTTCCTTAATTTTTCGAAAATGGCCACTTCGCTTCTAATTGCATTGATTTTGCAACAAAGGTCTAATTAGCATTTAAACTAATTAATTAAAGTAATTGATTAAGGCTAATATATATTTTTTGTGATTTTCATTTATCAATTAAGTAATTTGTATGTGATTAAATCCTAAAAATGCAAGTAAAATTTAAAGTGCTATGCAATAAAAAATTAGACATTTTTTATGGTATTTTCTATGATTTTGAAATACTAAATATGCATAAAAATATAACTAAATGCAGACAACGAAATTTTTAAAATTCTACAAAAACCAAAATCAATAAGAAAAGTTATTTTTTGTATGTTTTGTAGGAATATTTTTGTAGGGCAAAAATTATGTGCTCACAGCTGCCCCTCTTTGCTTGAGAACATGCAGAGTTTTCGGGCAAAGATAAATTGAGTAATTACGAGCAATTTTTTCCCGTTTGACACTCCATAGGAAGGATTTGGAAAAATTTGACCGAACCTTGCTTCAAAGGTTGCTTACATATCCTTGGCTATAAAGGAATCAGATCAGTGTAGTTCTGGAAGTTTTGGTAACTGGGACTACTAAAAAGCTGTGATTTGATTGCTGTTGCTACAGTTGCTGCTGTTGTCGCCTGCTGAACTCCTTATTACACCGAAATCAAAATGAAAAAGAATCTAAACAAGCCTATCAGCTATGAGTTACAAGATTCCTATTTATGTGTCTCTCAAAACTTTATCTTGAGTCTTGATTGATCCTTCATGCAGACTCTGATCTAATTCTTAATGCTCGCTAGATGCGGTATTGGTTCATTCTTCTATAGCTTCTTTTGATCAAAACGGGAAAACTGATACTTGTGGCCTCTGTCATGTCTTGAACAACCCGTTTTGCATTCTGGATTCACTTCTTTTCTTTTTTTGTTTTTATTCTGGATTGAGACCTCTTATTTTGGTCATCTTGAACCTTGTGCCTCGAGGTAAAACCTGCTCAGACACCAAAATAAACAAACGAACGAAATTTTTCTGCCCTAGTTTTCACTAAGAAAATTTCTGTGAGTTATTTGTGACAAAACTCTATGCTACTTTATTATTTAAAGCAATAAAGGTCGAGAATGGTGTACCCAGTGAAAAACCTAATTCTTTGGGAATGATGTACTCTGATTGTCAAAATGGTGCCCCAACTAGGGAGTGAAAACCCTATGTTGGAAAAGAAGACTAGGGAGTGGAGACCCTATGTCCAAAATAAAATCAACTAGGGAGTGGATACCCTTTTCCAAAGGGAGTGGAGATCCTATATTGGAAAAGAAGACTAGGGAGTGGAGACCTTATGTCTAAAATAAAATCAACTAGGGAGTGAAGACCCTATGTTGAAAAAGAAACTAGGGAGTGGAGACCCTATGTTGGAAAAGGAGACTAGGGAGTGGAGATCCTATGTCTAAAATAAAATCAACTAGGGAGTGTAGATTCTATGTTAGAAAAGAAGACTAGGGAGTGGAGATCCTATGTCTAAAGTAAAATCAAATAGGGATTGGAAACCTTATGTTGGAAAGAGACTAGGGAGTGGAGACCCTATGTCTAGAATATCATCAACTAGGGAGTGGAGACTCTATGTTGGAAAAGAAGACTACGGAATGGAGACCCTATGTCTAAAATAAAATCAACTAGGGAGTGGAGACCCTATGTTGGAGAAGAGACTACGGGTTGGAGCCCTATGTCTACAATAAAATCAACTAGGGATTGGAGACCCTATACTATCATGATTTTGAATTTTCTTTCTTTTCTTTCTTTTCATTTTCATCATTTTTTAATATATGAAATGCGGGAAAGGATTTGGAGAAGACTTCCCTTTTGGAGTTGTTGCTGTTGCAGAGCTGTTTCTAGCTCCCACGCGATTTCCTTTCGGTTGTAGCTGCTTCTTGCGAGGTTGCTTTGAGATTGCACCTGTTTTTTCCTACTTTCCAAACAAAGAACAATTTGTCAGTTTGAAGCAACGGTTGATTTTGCGGCCTTGAATGTTTCAATCACTTGATATTGGCTGGATCGTTGATGACGATTTCAAACCGCAATTAGTTGTTTCCAGGATATTAATTGCATTTCTGGCCCCGGAGAACCTTTGCTTTTCCAAAATTTACCATGACGGTTAGTCACGTAGGACTTAACCTTTTCAACTTTATTTTGCCTTTATGGGCATTCGACCTCTTTCTTCTGGTTTTAACTTCAGAGCATTTGGGAATCCTTGGCTTTTCAAACCTTGCCAAGACGGTTAGTCACGCGGGACTCAACCTTACAACTTCACTGTCACCCTTATAGGTACTTCAATTTGACTTCTCTCTTTGAAGAGTTTTGATTTCAAAACATCAGCTACCATGGCCAGTCGAGATTAACTTGATGCCCCTGCCGAGGTTGGGTGTCCTTTTTTATACATTAGCTTTTATCGAACGAGAACCCTGTAACTCAGTCTTGCCATCCCTTCTTTGCCTTAGTTTTGGAACAGAGTCAGGCCGAAAGGGATTTAAAGAAAAACAATAATGGAATAGACAATGAGTTTAGACACGAGGTATCCCTTTCAGGGAAAGGAAAGAAGGACTTATCTGGAGTATATGCGGACTTGAATGAACATGACATGTCTTTTGGAATGGATGCCTGATCTGTGTAAACCGTCCGACTCTCAGCAATTTACCACAAATCTTGCCCCGAAACCGAGAAACCTTGCCTAGGACTGTGTGGATGCCAATGGCTGTGAAGATCCTCTTTTCGATCAGTAGTGCCCTTTGCAGGTTTTCACCAGCTGACCTCTCTCATTTCTCTTCTCACTATCGCCTTATAGTGCCGTTTGCGGGTTTTCACTAATAAGACTCTCATTTTCATCTTCTCTACTTACCATCGCTCTATGGTGCCCATGAGGGTTTTCACCAATAAGACTCTCATTTTATTTCTCTTGTTTTGGTTGCATCAGATTCAAGTGAATTTATTCTCCAATTCTTTGGACATTCTCGTTAATTGATCGGAAGGACTTGAAAAGAATTTGGGTAGAAAGGATTTGGACTGAATTACAACTTTGGAACCTTTCAAGTGAAACCATCGCCAAACCGTTGTAACATCTGCCCCAGTTTCAACTTTTGGAGGAATGTGAATTTTTATTTTGGTGTGACTGAACCCCAGAGAGAGGCTGCCTACGTATCCTTTCGGAATCAAGTCAAACATAGTTTAAAGTACTTTGTTTTTTCTTTTTCTTTTTCCTTCTCTTTTTTTTATTTAATATTTTCTTCTTTTTCTTTCTTGTTTCTTCTTCTTCTTCTTTTTTTTTTTTAATAATGTCTTCAGGTTCCAAAGAGGGTAATCAAAGAAAAGGTAACCGGCTCAACGGGTTTGAAAATGGTTGATAGTGTTTGAGTAGCGAGAATGAAAGCCTTCGTCATCCCAATTAGAGAAAGTTAGTGTTGTGTAAAGGAGGTCAAACATAATACTTTTTGACTGCGTCTGCATTGACAGTTGTCTGGGGATTATTTCTCCCGATATCTCCCAAATACAGCGCTCCTTTAATAATATTTTTCTTATGATATACGGACCTTTCCAATTTGGAGCAAATTTTCCTTTAGCTTCTTCATGATGTGGGAGAATACGTCTCAGAACGAGCTGTCCCACTTTAAATTTCCTGGGCGGCACTTTCTTATTATAAGCACGAGCCATTCTTTGTCCGTACAATTGCCTATGGCAAACCGCGGTCATTCGCTTTTCACCGATCAGGGTCAATTGTTCCAAATGGGTTTTGACCCATTCTTCATCCTCGATCCCAGCTTCTACAATGATCCGAAGAGAGGGAATCTTAACTTCTGCAGGTATTACAGCTTCAGTGTCATAAACCAATAAGTATGGTGTGGCTCCAATTGATGTCCGCACGGTTGTGCGATACCCCAATAATGCAAAAGGCAACTCTCATGCCATTGTCTAGAACCCTGAATCATTTTCCTGAGGATCTTTTTGATATTCTTATTCGTCTCTTCAATAGCTCCATTAGCTTTTGGCCAATAAGGGGTTGAGTTACTATGCGTGATTTTAAATTGTTCGCATACCTCCCTGTAGGTTAAATTAGAATTGCTCCGATCCCGACACCTTTTGTGTTTACAGCTCCATCAAAGAATATTTTCCAAATATTGGCGTCCTCCAGCATTACTTCAATTGAGTTCACTTCCTCTTCTGGAAAATATGTGTTTAGAGGTTGGTATTCATCATCTACCGGATTCTCAGCTAGATGATTTGCCAAGACTTGGGCTTTCATTGTCGTGCGAGTGACATAGACAATATCAAATTCTGTGAGCAGGAATTTGCCATTTTGTCAACCTTCCTATAGGCATCGGCTTCTGGAATATATATTTCAGAGGGTCCATCCTGGTTATGAGATATGTGGTGTAAGCCAGCAGATAATGTCTGAACTTCTGGGCGACCCAAGTTAGGGCGCAACAAGTTGTTTCTAACAAAGTGTATTTGACTTCATAACTGGAAAACTTCTTGCTCAAGTAATATATGGCTTGATCTCTCTTCCCAGTCACATCGTGTTTCCCCAGGATACAGCCAAAAGAATTGTCCAGAACTGTAAGGTACAAGAATAATGTTCTTCCTGGCTCGGGTGGAACCAGAACTGGCGGGTTTGACAAGTATTCTTTGATTTTGTCAAAAGATTCTTGACACTCATTTGTCCATTCGATGGCCGCATCTTTCTTTAGTAGTTTGAATATGGGCTCACAGGTGGTAGTAATCTGGGCAATGAATCTGCTGATGTAATTCAATCTCCCTAGCAGACTCATGACTTCTTTCTTGCTCTTTAGGGGTGGAAAATCCCGAATGCCTTTATCTTTGTCGGGTCTAACTCAATGCCTTTGCGACTGACTATAAGCCCCAAAAGTTTTCCAGACGGAACCCCAATTGCACACTTAGCGGGGTTCAATTTCAAATCATACCTGCGTAGACGCTCAAAGAATATCCTCAAATCTCGCATATGGCCTTCCTGTGTTTTGGATTTAATGACCACCTCATCCACATATACCTCAATTTCCCGGTGCATCATGTCATGGAAGATGGATGTCATAGCTCTCATGTAAGTTGCCCCCGCATTTTTCAAACCAAATGGCATGACCCTGTAACAGTAAGTGCCCCACGGTGTGGTAAAAGCCGTCTTTTTTGCATCTTCTTCATCCATCAGGACTTGGTGATACCCGGCATAACAATCCACGAAGGACTGTATTTCGTGCTTAGCACAGTTGTCAACGAGGATATGAATATTTGGTAGCGGAAAATTATCCTTTGGACTTGCTTTGTTCAGATCACAGTAATCAACGCATACTCGGGTTTTCCTATCTTTCTTTGGTACCAGAACCACGTTAGCCAACCAAGTAGTGTATCGGACCACTCGGATCATACCCGCTTTCAACTGCTTGGTGACTTCCTCCTTGATCTTATCACTGATATCTGTTTTGAACTTTCTTTGCTTTTGTTGGACGGGTGGATAACCGGGATATATAGGAAACTTATGTACCACCAAATCGACACTCAATCCGGGCATATCGTCATAGGACCATGCAAACACGTTTTTAAACTTAAACAAGAGTTGACTCAATGCATCTCTAGTCCTTTCCTCAGTGTGAATACTTATCATGGTTTCTCGGATCTCTTCCGCACTTGCCAAGTTGAATGGCTCGGTTTCATTTAAGTTTGGCTTAGGCTTATTCTCAAATTGTTCTAATCCTCGATTTATTTCCCTAAAAGCCTCATCCTCGTCATATTCTGGTCTTGGTTTATTATTTCACAGTTAGACAGTACTAGGATCTGAGCATGATGTCCGCAAGCATGTCATGTTATTTAAATCCGCATTATTAGAACTGAAAAAAGGAAAAGATAAGAAAAATAGCAAGATCAGGACAAAGTAAAAAAGACGAATGAAATATTGATTCCATTTCATTGAATTGAAGATACGAGGGTTTACATCAAAACTAAATGACAATAAAGTAAAAACATTCGAGTTACATCCTGAAATAACTCGTAATGCAGAAGAGATAGCAAGACTAGACTACCGGGACTCCCGTTTCAAAGGGTATGGGGTAGCTTTTCAATTCTGGAGTTTGGCATCCGGTCCTATATACTGCACTTCGGCATTGCTCGTGCCTTCCCCAGGCTGGACCATGTGAGACTCATATAGCATTTGCTTCAGAGATTCACAAGCGTCAACGATTTCTTCGGCCGTGAAGGCCTCTTCTTCTTCTTCTTCTTCTTCTTCTTCTTCTTCTTCTTCTTCCACGTACTTTGGTTTGAAGAATGATTGGGCGAGGTGTGGAATAGGCTGGGAAAGGACCCACCCTTTTTCTTTGCGTTTATCGGCCCATTTTCTATCGACTTCGGTAGCTTGGAAACCCAACCCGAAGAACTTTTCATTGGCAGTTGGAATAATGGGTTCAGTGATACCCTGCAGAGACAACCCAAGCCCCTTTCCGGGCTTAAACCCATGTCTAATCATTTGAGTGGCAACCATGACCGAAGCATTAGATAAGAAAGATTGAGGTAACGAAGATCCTTCTTCGCATTGGTCGGCTACCACAATTTCGAAAGCTTGGTATATGATATGTTCGCTACCTTCTCTAGCTTCCAGACACGGGACTGAAGGGTCCCTGTAGATGGACTGCGCATCTTCTCCGTAGACAATAATTTCTTGATCATCATACTAAAATTTAACCATTTGATGGAGGGTGGAGGGAACAACTCCTGCAGCATAAATCCAGGGTCTTCCCAGAAAGAAATTATATGAGGTTTCCATGTCCAAACCGTGGAAAGTTATCTCAAAATCCAGGGGGCCAATGGTCAGAATTAGATCGATATCCCCTATAGTGTCTCTTTTGACCCCATCAAAAACCCGGATGCAGACATTGTTTGCCTGGATTCTTTCCGTTCCGATCTCCATTCTCTATAGCATTGAGAGAGGACTGATGTCAACCCCGTAACCGCCATCTAAGATTACTCTCTTTACATAATAGACCTCACATTTGACTGTCAAGTGGAGGGCTTTGTTATGGGCGGCTCCCTCTGTGGGCAAGTCATGACGGCTGAAGGAAATCCTGTTGACTTCAAAGAATCTTTGTGCCATTCTTTCCAATTGTTCAACGGAAGTATCAATCGGGACATATGCTTCATTGAGTGTTTTCAGGAGCACCTTCCGGTGTTCTTCCGAATTCAGCAACAGAGATAGGAGCAAAACCTAGGAAGGAGCCTTCCGGAGTTGGTCAACTGTTGCGTATTCTGAAGATTTCATCTTTTTGAAGAACTCTTCCATTTCCTCATTGCTGACAGGCTTCTTGGACGGCAACCTTTTATCCTTGTTTAATGTGAACCTTTTTAGCTCTTTTGTGTTATGGTATCCCCCAGACTTGTTCATTTCATTGACCTTTTCGATGACCTCTTTCCCTTTGTAGGTAACTATAGTTCTGTTGTAGTTCCAGGGAACTGCAGTAGGGTCCTTCATAGGGCTTTGTGGTGCGCGGATGATAACCACGGGCTCAGTCAGCCTTGGTAAAATTACGGGTCCACGCGCCACATAGGTCTCCTTCGGTACATATAATCTGGGCGCACTCGGCGTGACCTTCTTCTCCTCGAACTTCCTGGAAAGATTTAAGATGAGCGGCTCTTTCTTCGGGGCCTTAGGAACGTAGAGGACCTTGTTCTTAGCAGATGCTACCCCAGTCTTTGATTCAACAACCTGAGGAACCAGAATCGCTTTCTCCTTAGTTTTAGCTTTGGGCCTTGTCCCTGAATCGGTGATGGCAATGATAAATTTTAACACTGGATCAAACTCCTCGTCATTGCAAATCATTCCAATGACCGGCCCATCATTGTGAGCTGGTAATGGATTGTTGGTCACATTAGGGATCTCTTCGTCCCTTAGCACAATTCTTTTCTCGTCTATCAAGCTTTTTTGACTGCCCTTTTGAGGGTCCAGCAGTCCTCTGTATCATGGTCTTCTGCTCCTGAATGGCAACCACACCTGGTTCCGGCCCGGTATGATGGGGATCCGGGGTTTTGCCTATTGGGGGGTGCCGGTTACAACAGACCTAGTTGGATCAACTTCTGGAGAGGCTGCAGTAAGATTCACCAATGAGGGTAAAATTGGTTCTCCTGGGAGGTTCACGAAGGCGTTGATTATGTTGGTGTGTGTTTTGTCGCGTACGGGGATTATATGGAGGTTACGGGATGGTTTTTTCTGGGAAGTGGAGCTCGGGTTTGATTATAATGTTGCTGTGGTCGGGCATAAGGTTGGGCATTCATCACTGCATAGTGGAGCGATGCTATGACATAGGCAGCATCTTGGTGTGGATAATAATGCCGTGAAGCTTTGGGAGGCATGTAAGAGTGGTTGAATGATTGACGAGGCTCTCGTGATCCTGAAGCCATCATAGCTTCCTCCTCCCTCTTTTTACGATTGGAAAGGCTCCCTGAGCTATTTTTGATGGATTGGGAGGTTGCTTTCAAGCCGGCTTGACTCAATATTCTGCTAGTTTTGCAAACCGTTTTCCACCATTTCTCCGATTTTTGTTGCTTCAGCAAATGGTTTGCCTGTAGCGAACATCATGTTTTGAAAATAATTGGCCTCTTGGGCCTGCAGGAAAACTGTAACCATTTCTGTGTCATCCATAGCCGATTTTACTCTAGCAGCCTGCTCGCGCCATCTGATAGGATATTCGCGGAAACTCTCCGTGGTTTTCTTCTTTAAATTAGACAAGGAATTTCTGTCTGGAGCAATGTCCACATTATACTGGAACTGGCGAACAAATCTCGGGCCAGATCGTCCCACACATGCCAATGAGTAATTTCTTGATCCATGTACCACTCTGAAGCAATTCCAGTCAAGCTTTCTCTGAAATATGCCATTAACAACTCTTCCTTTCCACCAGCCCCTCGTAGCTTATTGCAGTATCTTTTTAAATGAGCAATGGGGTCTCCGTACCTGTCATACTTCTCAAACTTTGGCATCTGGAAGCCCGCTGGTAAGTGGACATGGGGAAACATACACAGGTCAGAGTTGAGACACTCTTTTGGTCGCTCAGGCCCTGCATGTTTTTCAAGCTTTTTTCCAGGCTTTTCATTTTCCGAACCATATCCTATTGTTCAGGGTTCCTTGTTGCCATTTCTGGTTCATTCGGTGGTTCATATTGCGGTGGTGGGGAGAATGAGTCTGGAGTAACATGAGTTACGTCCGGCTGAAA
Organism: Nicotiana obtusifolia; assembly: GCA_002018475.1. Lineage (NCBI taxonomy): Eukaryota > Viridiplantae > Streptophyta > Magnoliopsida > Solanales > Solanaceae > Nicotiana > Nicotiana obtusifolia. The sequence goes on from MCJB01015053.1 coordinate 209,218, forward strand.
TTGCGGACCCTGAAAAGTGAACGCCGAAGGCTCAAAGCATGGCCTAGGCATGGTTGGTGGTGCCATGGTAATGATCGGTGGTGCAGAAACCACCATTGATGGTGCTCTAGAGAATGGTGCCTGGGGGCGAACCACAGAAGGTATACCGAGAAAAGATGACGTAGAGGGGTGCCTAAATGGGACAAATGGATTTGCCATGGGGACGTTAGTGGTTCTGACTGTCCTTGGACCAGTTCGGGGAAACCGGGAATAGTACTTAGCGGTTCTCTAACATTTGACCAGGCGTCCCACATTTCCAACATGCAGAATCGTAACATCTTGTTTTCCTCGGTAGTTGCCATTTCTGGTTGTGAGATAGCCGGCTCAGGGCTATCTTCGGTGTTAACGATGTGGAGATTGCCTTCCGAAACCATTGGGACCTTTCCTTTTGATCTTGTAAAGTAGGGTGAGAAGCCAGATTTCTGATAAAACCAACCACCTTATAAGACCTACTAAACTAGAGGCAGACAACACCCTTGTCAGTTTAAAACATTTAACAGATATGAAATCTCACATTAGGAATGCAATGCACCTGGACAGTTAAACATTTCTAAAATGCTTTTGCCTTGACTGCGTGTTTCATCCCGGCTTTCACTATCTCTTTAACTCTATAGCTCTTTTCTTTATTCACATATTGATTTTCTCTCCTCTCTTTTTTTTTAGTCTTTCTGCTCTCTGGTTTTTTTTTAAGATAAGGCTATGATCGCATCCGATGGGGATTGCCTACGTATCATGATACCGCATAAATCAAACCATTACATAGTTCAGGAGAATAAATGCGAAATGAAAAGAAAAGAAAATTTTGGGTTGTCTCAAAATTTTATTAATAAAATCTTTTTGTTTTTTCTGTTACAAGGACTCGGAGGTACTGATAACTAAAAGAGAAAAGTCACACAGACTTTGAACCTAATAACAAGCAAACTTGGTACAGACGAAAGGACAAACAGACTCAAGAAAAGTAAAATACGGGCTAGAAACAAAATCAAAAATTCAAGAATACATCAAAGCTTCTAATGTTGTTTCAGGGGCCCGCGGGACATCAGCCGGTCTCGGCGCGGGCCTGTGTGCAATCTCTTCCTTGAGGAACTCTAGATCATCCATCACCTGGCGAGCGGAGGTCAGCATTGAGGTAAAAAACATAGACATGGTCATACCCTCATATTCGTGGCATTTCATGACAGCGTAATCGACTATTTCTTTGATTCTCATTCTAATAACACCCTTTTCTTGGAGCAAGCGTCCAATTTGCTGTGCACGGGCTTCCAGCACCTATGTGACTGTGTTGTTTTGGTCTTGCAACTCCTGCATGATCTCTTCTATTTGGCAAATCAGTGAATAACAACATTCTTTTTCCGTTTTGAAATCCTTTGTCTGCTACCATTTTAATTTCGAGGGCAGCTAGCTTTTCCTAAGTCATGATTCCTCCATAATATCTTTGTTTTAATTGGCAGGCTGACTTTGCTTGTTCTTCTGCAACTCTTGCCAACATTTCTCGAGCTTTGTCAGATCTTCCTCAGCTTTGGTCAAATTCGTTGCGTAGTCGTGCACTTTTCGCCTCAGATTACTTATGATTTTTTCATCCCTCTCGCTTCTTAGCGGCGTTTCGGCGGCTATTTTCATTTTTCGAATCTGAGCTCCGAGGGCTTCATTTTCCTGGACTAATCTTTTCTTTTCTCCCTCGTCCTCAGCAGCTTGCTGTCCACTATCAAATTTAATGGTTCTGATTTGATCTTCTAATTTGCTTATGGTAGCCCACTGTTCTCTTTGGCCAACCAAGCCCACTGTTCTTGTGCCGCATCAACAAATTCTTGGATATGGGGTCTTTTAGCCAGCCGTTCAGATTCGTCATTTGTCGCAACTCTCTTTCCAAACCAAGCGGCATAACCTGGTAAAACCTCGCCTTTTGGAAAAATCGTGTACTCAGGTGTCTGCCCCCAAGTACTGGCATTCGCTCCAAATTTGACGGACCACATCTTCAGAAAATTAGGCATCGAAGCGGATTTCAACCACATAAGAACTAAGATCTTCATCCCTAGGGACCGTTTGGTATCTTCCTAGTTGTCTCAAAACTCGATACGGAGCATAGGGCTGGATACTTCAGAGGCCCATCAGAAGGAAGTATGGACGAGTAGCGGGCATGTAAATAATTTCGTCAACAGGAAGCCAATCCAATGTCCACTCTATCTGATCTACAGTTATACGATGAAGGTGGGTGATCCAATCTTTGACCCCTTCTGGCATTTCAAACCCTGCTACTCGTGTACCAAATTCTTCAATGCAATTTTTTCCAGTACAACCATAATTCATGTATCTGAGACGGTGACAAAGGTGCTCGATCATCCACATTTGTAACAACAGATTGCATCCTTCGAAAAACCTAACTTCGGCCTTACAGGATGTGAGGGCTCAGAATATATCTGACACAATCATGGGTGCGAGGGTACTTTTGGATTAGGTAGTCAAAACATGGACAACTCTGGCTATACGCAAATCAATATGCCCATCTTATCTTGGAAACACCAGAAGGCCTAAAAATGCTACCATGAAAACAAAGCATCTATGCGTCTCCCATTTCGCCCGGTTTCCTTTACTACAGAGTCCATTTTTCGGGTCCTCAAATCCTCTTAAGTGCCCGTACCGCTGGTATATGAAGTGGAAAGTGCAAACTCCTGCTGCTAGACCTTCTTCCTTTATTTGCCTGCTTATTTTTAGTAGGTCTAGAAACTTATGTGGAGTAACGGTCATCGGAGACACCAGCTATTTGTGTATTAATCCTTCTATATTCCCGGCATAACCCGCCATTTCTTCCAGAGTAGGTGTAAGCTCAAAATCTGAGAAGTGTAGAACATTGTGAGCGGGGTCCCAAAATGATACCTATGTCTCTATCAAATCACTTCTAGGTTGAACCTTTAATAGCCTAGTGAGTGCCCCAAGTATTGATTAACCCTGTCTCGTCCCTATTTTCCCAAATCCCCACCACCACATGTGGAGTGCCAGCATAATATAGTCCATAACCTTTACCGGTAAGTTCCAAACAGTGCTCATTCTGCACATTTTAAAAAAAAAATAGGGTGACCAGGTTAAAACATGTGAATTTATTTAAAATCTTTTTCTTTTTATTTTATGTTAATTTTTTTTATTTTGAAAACAGATCACGACTACTTTTGCAAATACGACCCTTCGATACTTCGGACAGGAAGATTTTAGGATTATGTTTGCTAAGTGGTCAAAATTTGAAAAAAGGACTCTAGGTGACTATTCTTGCAAAAATGGCCTTCCAGCGTCCCGCTGGGATATTCTAGGTATTTGGACAAAAACGTCATCACCCACCTTTATTTACGACAAAACGATAATATTTCATATTTTTTAATTTTTTTTTTGCAAAAACGGGGCTGAACCTGATGAAGGTTGCCTACGTATCTCACATTCGATGAGAATCAAAACTCACGTAGTTCAGTAGGGAAAGGTAACTTAAAAACAAAAATGACTTCTATTTTTCAAAATTTTGGCACAGTTTCGGGATTTTTCAAATGTTTGGATTTTCAAAATCGGGTGAATTCCCTCTCGTCTACCTCACTCTTGGTTTTTCTTAATTATTATTTATATTTTTTACTCTAAAATCCGGTCAACATACGAGCCAAAGCAAACAAATGCACAAGTAGTACGTAAAATGCATCAGAATAGTCTTTTAATTTTGGGTACACCTGTCCTAGACGTACCCAACCCCTGTGTTGAGTCCTCAAAGTCAAATGCACATGATGCAAACAAACGTTCCTACTAGGGATCCGGCATGAGGATATGTTATTCTAGGTTTGAATCCTAGGGTGTGTTATTCTAGACTTGGCTTACCCGAGCGGACAGCTCGAGCCGGGGGGGGGGGG
>MCJB01015053.1:221555-247565 GCA_002018475.1 Nicotiana obtusifolia
GGGGGGGGGGGGGGGGGAGAGGAGTGGGGCTCTTTAAAAAAAAACCTTTTTAAAAATATTTTTTTTAAAAAGTTAAAACCCCCTTTGAGGTTTTTATATACAGGATCTTCTTCCCTTGTCTCAACGAAATGCAAACATTGGCGAACAATGACTGGTCTAATCATGCACTATATGAACTGATGTCCTTGAGAGTTGAGGTGAAAACAAAAACCAAAGAGGGGGTACACTTCATTAAGAAAGATTTAAATTGAAATGTGGAGACAGCTGGAGTTTTACAGTGAAAGGGCTCATAATTTGTTTCTGTAATATCTAGAAATCACTTTCCCTTTCAGTAGTGAGTTAAAAAGACACATTTCTATTCATCCTGAAACATCTTATAACAATCATTCTCTAGAAACATTCGAATACCAATTCAGAAGAAGAATGTAATCTCAGTCCACCGCACAGCTTCAACAGACGACGGTTCTTTGCCAAAGTTATCTGGAGGAAAGGTATAAAATCATGGTTGCAATCAATATATCACGTGAATGCAAAATGGAAGTTTGAGGCAAGACCTAACTGACCTTGCAGCAGAATCATTGAGAAGTCCAGCTCCTGTAAGAAATTACAGTGGAGAAGAAGACATGACTGATTCTACATCTTCTAGCAGCATCATAAAACTCTCAACTTGGCTATCTGATTCTATCCGTCTCATAAGCTCATGTCATCTGGTTGAATTAGAGGGAAGTTCACTATCTTGTACAGCTCTATCAGGGAATCCTGTACTTGCATGATTTCCTTGTACAAGTGCTGCCTTCTCAGGGTTCATTAGCATAAGCTGCTGCACGTCCTTTGGAAGGACGTTAAACACTGCCTGAAGATCCCCCCTTAGTTTGGAGCAAGTGGCATCAGAACCTGCCTCAGTAGTTCTGGACTGCTGCAGCAGAACATTGCCATCAAGAAAGATATATTGTCATGACAGTTGCTGATTAACAGGAGAGTGGTAATAGCTAGCCCTATGAAGGTAAAAGATGTCAAGCAGAAGACTAGATCACCTCAAGTTGAAAAACAGTGAAAAGATACCATGCAGAAAATTTATATAGTACCAGTCAAGTCCTATTCTTCCATATTATTCTGTTGCAATTTTTTTAAACAAAAAATTAGTAATTCTGTAACATTGCTAAACCAAACATGTAAAATCAAAGCCAATAACCAGTGTAGTTTGCAGTTCAAGGTGCAAAAATTAAAGTGGAAAAAGCACTCTTCAGCGAATATGAATCCAAATATAATGGGTATATATGTGAGTATGAACAATGGATGGTGGTCACTTTCTCTTCATTTAAGAAGCGCGACTATGAATCCAAAAGTAATGGATAATATGTGAGTATTTTCCAAAATTCTAAACATGACATGACTGTAATTGGTAATACTATCTTAGCTCAACAAAATTGATATTTGTCGAGGCTATGCACAAAAATATGGTAAATGTAAATCTATCATCAGCTAAAGAAAAAATGAAGGTGACGAGGAAATACAACATGGATGTACAGCTAAGGCTGCAATTTCGTGTGCAAACAAGTTTAAGATCTATCAGCAATATATCGGTAGCTAACCTAAAATTTACCTTTCACTTCTTATTTCCTTTTCCTTTCCTTTGTCAACTGACTCAGCTTATAAGGCTTGGAAGGGTTAAATGATAAAACACTAAATGGAAATTCGTTTAAATCGCTTAGCTTCTATAAATGCATGATTACTTCTTCAGTAACTAGAATAAAGTAGAACAGACTTTTTATAGAGGAAAAATAACCCCCGAGTACAGGTAAAAAATAAGTTGCACACAGGTAAGACTTTTCTTGTTAAAGCCAAAATGCACGGAACAGCAAATAATTAGATATGTTTTCACCCTCTATCCCATCTTAAATATCTGTCAGGCTTGAGTTCTTTACAAGATCAAACAACTAACTAAGTCCTTCCAAGCCCTGTAAATATCTCTTTAAATTTGTCAGTGCACAATCAAGCTGATCATGATCCATTCTTTTATGCTAAGTTTGGTTCCAGGAAGGGGAGGAAGAGGGTGAGGGAGAGAAATGAAATGGTTTAGTTCCCCGAAGAAAACTATTGATGACTTATTTCTGGTTGTTGGTGTGGTTGCAAGGAAGTGAAATGTGATATGCTTCTTCCTTTCCATCGCATTTTGGAAGAGTTGTCAAGGCAAACATAAAACAGTATCCAACCCCTTCACATTTAGTTCCCCTGTTCATTTACTCTCTTCCCAAATAAACGGAAACAACCTATACAACTCCACCTCCTCCAACCCTCTTATTTTCATCTGAAGCAAAGATGGGGTTGCCTACCATGATAACTTGTTCACTGGAGTAATATGGCCTTCCCCGTTTGAGTGCTTCAAAATTTGTTGCTTGGACTAATCAACCTTTTTTTTGGATGAAGTAAGAGAATTTCATTAAAAGGCATCAAGAAGATGCATAGCAAAAATATACAACATAAGAGTTTCTGCTCATGTAGAAGAACTTACTGAATAACTGAGGAGCAGACACAATCCAAAAAGATATACTAGTTACAGGGGCCTGATTGAACCAACTAAAAAGGCTGATTATACAATTAGCTTTATGAATGTGAATAGGAGTTGAAATCCCATCAAAGCATGTACGATTTCTCTCACTCCAAATGCACCAAAAAATAGAAGCAGGCACCATTTGCCAAGGTTTTTTTATGGTCTTCCCAACTCTCCATGAACACCAGCTCTCATAAGCATCCTTAATACTGTAAGGCATGATCCAGGCAAGTCCAAAAATGACAAAAACATACTTCAAATGTCAGCTGCTACTGTACAGTGAAGAAACAGATGTCTCACACTATCAGATTCCCCTTGACACATATAACATCTATTCACAGTAGGAATGCTTCTTCTGCTAAGGTTGTCTTGAGTAAGGCAGGCCTCGTACAAAGTTGTCCAGGTAAAACCAATTACTGTTATAGGGAGTTTGGTCTTCCATATAAGTTTCCATGGCCATTTATCAATCAATTCCTTGTTGGAGCATAGACTGTCATATCCACTCTTGACAGTGTAGCTTCTATCTTTGGATTCTCCCCATTCTAGCGTCAATCTTAGGTTGCTTAGACTAATCAACCTAATAAACTCTTTCATCAATCTAATCTAGTAGAATAGTAGAAGATGGAAAAGATGCTAAAACTTCCTCAAAAGGAAAAATACTAAAAGAAATGCAGAGTAAATATAAATTAAATTACTAACATACCTATTATGAGAAAGACAGAAAGAAAATTGAATATATCTTTTCTTTTTTTATCAGTAAACAGGAAAGACCTACCATTTATCTTAGCAATTGTTATATTTTCCGGAGATAGTCAATCATCGGGTAATCAATTGCTTCGTTCAACCTTTCAAACTCTCATCTAGATAAGATAACTGAATTATTCAGGAAAGGGCTGTGAAAATTTAATTGAAAGCTCAGAAATCAAACTTCTTAGTTTGACTTGTTTTTGAGTAACCAAAGTATAAAGTTTGCTCATGTTTGCTGTGTGAAAAGACTAACTTCAATTTAAAAGAACTGAAATTGCAACTCCGGAGCTGTTGCAAAGTTTGACTCGTGTGGACAAAAATCAATTATTTTTACATGTTCCCAGTTAAGTTGAGGAAGATCAAGGTTCAAAACAAACTTCTAATAAAATGCGTGAAACCTATTCAGGTAGAATTGAAAAAGCACACCACAATATCTTACAACATCAGATCCTTATAAGACCAATTCCAGACCCATCCACGATATTCATCTTCATTAACCAATATTAAGTATCTGTTTTTTTCTAACTGAACATAAGATGTATGTCGTCTTATGTTAACAAGCATAAAAAGTTATCTAATCTGCACTACTCTATCATCTACAAACAAGCACCAAATGTTCACAGGACTGGTCAGAAATTAATCAGGCTCTCACGTCACTGTCATCGTGTAAATGCCTCACACATCATGCCCCAGACCTCTGATTCAGCCAAGGAATATACAAGTTATAACTTATTAAACTAACTACTAACATGACAAGAAGTATAGTGCAGTGGCAGCAAGCGAATCTCCAACATATTCACTCTGATGTCCTGACTAGTTGCTTTCTATGTGCAGTAAGTAACAGGATTAAAGTCATCTTTGAACATATTCTGCACTGACACCCAAATGGTTTAGTAGGTTAAGAAACGACAAAGCCAGACACCGGTATTTACAGCTGAGTTGTTTCTCCTCCTAGTTCAGCATTATGGAATTTTTTATCCACATGTTGCTCTTTGTCATTTACTTTAATGGTGTTTCATCTGCATAACCAAATACAGGCAATCTCAACTATGGCCACCATGGATGAACCCCCCCTCCTAAAACTGAAAACTCTCCCAGATGCATATGATTATCTTAACATGAATAAAATCTTAAAGTCACTGAATTTACTCAAACAGAAACTGCTGCTTCAGCCAATATTATTCAGCAAAAGAATAAGTCAGAAAACAATGGTAGCAAAGCCTTCAGTCTCAGCTAGGTGTCTCATCAACTGCTAGACTGTTCATTCACAGAATTTTCAAACCCAGAGAAAGTGAAGGCAAGATTATCATAGGGATTTGTATCACACCCAGTCTACGGAATTTGATATCTATTATATTAAATTCAGTCGGAAGCTTGGGGGGATGAATTTGCCTGAGCAGTGAGGCCAGAAGCATATACTAGCCCCTAATTGCTTCTAGTGGGTTCAGAAGATGTCAGGAAACTGATCTAACAAGAGCTTGCCACAGTAAGTTTGCCCATTTTCACGAAAAATGAGAACTAAGGAATAAATTAAACAGCACATCAAATTGATAAAAATATATTCACTTAAATGATTAAGACAAATAACTCTTGGTATTGTAAACATAATGGATGGCTATCTGTACTTGCCAATATAGAACGAGAAGGGGAGAAACATGCCTTAAATGGCAGAATAACTCCAGATAGTCCAATATCTTCATTGTTTTATTTAGTTCTTTTTTGGAAAATTCAACATAAATTTCCTTTTGAGGTGTCATCACATGCTTGTTCCAATTGGAACCACATATAATTTGTTGCATATTTTTGCACTATTCCTTTATGGAACTCCCCAGCCCAGGTATGGGAGGTGATTGCTTGTCCTCAATCTGTTCATTAACCAATATGGAATCACTAAAGCTTCTACACAGGCACACAAAAAATAGATAAATAGATAAAAACAAAAGGACACAGATAAGCAACAAGGAAGTAAATGATGTGCCTTAAACGCAATGAGATATTTCAGAAAATAATGTGATAATATATATATATAGGAAGATTTATGTGTTAGCGCCGGAATTTAGCATCAGTATATGTAGTAATAAACAATCTCTGTCTCTATATAGAAACAAGATATTTCAGTCTCTTTTTTCTTTTTTTGGGAGGGGGTGATAAGCACATATTTTAGTCACTTAGATAAGAATGATCAAATATCATCTGACAATCACATTTCTAACTCATAACCAAATTTCTTAGTTTCATTTTCTAATTCAGTGTAAGACAACAGCAACAACAACAACAAACCCAGTGTAATCCCACAAGTGGGGTCTGGGGAAGGTAATGTATACGCAGACCTTACCCCTATCTTGTAAAGGTAGAGAGATTGTTTCCAATAGACTCTGCTGATAATTCAGTATAAGCATTTCAATATTTCTGTATACATCCCTTATAGGTGAAAAACTACTCAATAGTCAGAATACCCTCGAGAGAAGAAAATGGAACTGTCACTATAAGTTTACGAAAGTACATGCCTGCATTTCTCCAAGAAGATGCCTCTCAATTGCATTAAACGTATCAACTATCTCCAGCTCAGACATTCTAGATATCAACTTTAGTATGTCAGCCCTCATTCTAGCTTGCCTCCACAGCCTATACTGTTCTTGTTCAGCAACAGCACGCTTTCGTTGAAACCAAGGCAAAAAGTTGTGCCCTTTCAGAAACCGCCTGTATGGGTACAAGTAATCATTTCATTTGAGGTTAATCACGCGTATTTATTTTGCTAGTAAACGTTGAAGAGAAAGACCCTAAGTGGTTAAAAGAAAGTATTCAAGAAGAAAAACTGAAATTTTTTTACCTGTAAAGGTCCAGCCAGTTGGATTTCATCCTCTTCAACAGAAACTTCCCAGGACCCCTTGCGGATAAGCTAGCAAGGAAGTCCTCAGCATTAAATGTGGGTGGAGGAGGAGGATCAACATATGGAGAAGATCCTTCAGAAGGTGTTGTTAGTCTATAATATGGGCCAAATGGGGCCAAGAAGTTGGTTGTCAGCTCTAAGAAGTGCCGACGAAGTATGTCATTATTAACAACCGACATTGATTCCTCTACCCTGGGTGACAAACCTGCATCAATTAGCCTATTCAAGATTGAAGTGTCTGGTTTTGTAATTGGAGCGTAACTGCTCCAAATGGCTTCCTTGTGCTCAGTCATCAGGCAGAGTGGACCATCTCTCCTCAATTTCATAGCATTCAAAAAATTTGAAGGCGCAAATTTCTTCAAAGAAAGATTAGGAAGACTAAGTCCTTCAGGTCCCGCTGGAATTCTGCCAGTTGAAGCTCTAGCAGCAAATGGAAGTCGAGTTGCGTTCATGGTAGGATTTCCAACCGATAAGACGTGCGGAATACTTCGAAGCGCTTTCAAGAAAAAGAGGTTTGTCACACCCAAAATCATTGGAGGAAATGCAGAGCCTTCTTGAAGGGAGTTTAAATGAGCAAAATCGGGATCATGAATAGTAAAATAAGGCCTGAAATCAATGCTGCAAAGAAGCGGAGCAACCAAACTAACCAAACCAGCAACAGCTTCACAACACTGAGGTGGCGTTGGCGCTATGATAAGAATGGGTTCTCCAATAAGTAACAATTCCCATAACTTCCAAAGCTGCATTAAAAGTCCCCTAAACGTCCCAAAGAGATCTGCGTCATGGAAAAGACCTTGTGGAACTGATTGATTGGAAGGAAGAAACGGGGCTATTGGAGAAGCCAACTCTTCAAAAAGTACTCCACAATCCAAAGGCATACAATGGGCAGGTGGCAAGTTCACTTTCAGAGTAGCATTACCAATTGGAAGCTCCATTAACTGGCCAGGTACAGGAGCAGGCCACATTGATACATAAGCAGCAATAAAATTAAGGGCTTTCTTTCCAATGTCAAAGTACAAAGGTCCCATGATCTGCAACAAAGGTCTAAAAACACTCGAAAATGGGTTGTGAGAAAGAATCACCACTGATTTTTGCTCACCACCCCGTTTTAGCCTTTCATCGTGTCTCTGCCTATTAAACACAAAACCATACAAATATGTAGAATTCGTCCCTGTCTGAATTCTATTCCGTTGTTTTAACACCTTATCAGTAGCTGTCGCTCGAGTATTATCTACTTCAACTATCTCGGATGAAGGTAGAGGATTCCCCTGCCTCCGGACACGAAAGAAAAAGATACAGTCATGGATACTTGATCGATTATGACTCTGAGAAACAGAATCCGGAAATGAGCTAAACGCAACTTCAAGCTCCTCATTATGCGTTAGACAGCCCGAGGGGTAACACTCTTCAATGAGCTGTCCCTGTTCTAGATCAAACCGAATGATACAGAACCCAACGACCCACTGCAGTAAAGCTTTTTCATCTATTTTTAAATTATCAGCTTCTGATTTCACCGAAAATGATGGTGATCTGCTCATTTCCGGCTACTTCAAAAAACTACAACATACATGAATTTGGCTTCCCATTTCTCATTCCAGAAAAATATACAGAAACTTGTATAACCTATTCAACCTGTAAAATTAAAGCATTAACTCATTAAGCATCATATAGGAAATTAAAGAAAGCTCAATTGGATAATGAAGCAAAACCAAATAAATAAATAAATAAATAAATAAATGAATATATAAATAAAACTAGGGTACATGTATTTGGCACCTGAATTCAACAAAGATATATCTGCCTCGAACGCTGTAGATGGATCGGAGGATAAAAGCTTGGCTGATGAAAAAAAACAAGTGGGTCTCGGTTGAGTTATTAAAAAACAATTGAGTTTGAATCCAATGTGCTTGTTATTTATCAGCAAAGGGGGCAAAAAAGGAAGGAAAAAAACAAGTGGGTCTATCCAAGAATTTGAATGTGAGGGAACAGGGAGGCTTAACAGCTGGGAACAGACTTGCGTCTATCAGCAGAAATAATCCAAAATTAGTAGATTTTGGAACTGGGTTTTGTAGGAAGGATAGAGGTCTCTTTCAAATCGAACTTAGCAGAAAATGGAAATGCGGGACTAGACTGTTAATATCATGTTTGGATTTCCCTTTTTCTCTTTTTCAAATCGAACTTAGCAGAAAATGGGTGGGGCTTTTGCTTCTAAGTCCCGTTTTGGATCACAATTGAATTTATTACCATTTTACGAAAAAGTTTTCAAAAAAATTAAAAAAATTACACTTAAATATATTTAAGGTCAAATAAGTTTGAAGTGTAATCAATGATTTCATGCACTTATAAGCTTGAAGTGCAACTTAAGGCTAAAAAGTCTAAGTGAAAAATTACACTTTAAATGCACTTAAGGACAAAAAATTTGAAGTGCGACAAAATTTTCATTCACTTAAGGCCAATAAGTCTGAAGTGAAAATTTATACTTCAGATGCATTTAAGGCCAAATAAGTTTGAAGTGAAGAATTGCACTTCAGATGCACTTAAGGCCAAAAGGTCTGAAGTGCAATAAATGTTTTGCTACACTTAAGGCCAATAAGTCTGAAGTGAAAATTTTCACTTCAAATATTTCTGAAGTGCAACCAACGTTTTCATGCACTTAAGGCCAAATAGGCCTGAAGTGCCCAGAAACAGAAATTTATTCTTTGAATTATAACAATCCAATATACGATTTAATACCTAAATCTACTCCAAATGAGCTCAAGTTTGAAACATAACCTCCAAATATCATCCAGAACAAACCTCAATCATCAATTTGTCAAAATAATAATAAATCTAACGAATCTATTTTGCAATTACGAAAAAGAAGAAGAAGAAACCCTAAGCAATAGTAAAAAATAAAGCGTCATAACAGCTCACCATTGTAAAACATCATAAACTACCTTAGTTTACAAACACCATATAAAATCACTGTCACTCGAAGAAGAAGAAGAAGAAGAAGACAAAGGAGGAGGAGGAGAAAGATGCCTGAAATTGTTTAAAAAGTAAGTACAAGTTAAAACTTAAAAAAAAAAATGGATAGATTAAATGGGGGCGACCAAATAATTTTTTGCCCAAAAACTCCTTTCTAGCTGGTTTCCCCTTGAACCAGAGTAATAATGAAAATAAGATAAATTTATTTTTACGAGACTGGGACTGCTTTTGAGAGATAATAGTAAGACAATGCATATAAACTAAAAATGAATTACCAAATGAAAGTTAAAAAAAATTGTCGAGATTAAATTGTAAAACCCTAGTTGTTGTCTTTCTTAGAAAAATAAAAAATAAAAATATGTTTTGATGATTTTCTCACATTTGCCTTTGCCAAAAAATAATTACTCCCAACATTTAATTTACATGATATTCTTGTTTTCATTTTTTGGACTTGACGAAATATTTGGCACAATTGTTTTAACAATATTATTTTTTACGTAATTTACAACTTTAAGGAGTTATGCAACTCTTCTCCGTTAATATCTAGTTTCACTGACACTAATATTAGATTTTCCGTCAAACACTATCACACAAATTGAGATGGATAGAGTCATACTAAATAACCAAAAGAAACTCACATCTCCTAGTAAGGTTATTTGGGTGAATTGCCAGTATTATTTCAGAAAAAGCTGATCCTGTAAACCAGAAATTATAAATCCTTTTACAAACTGGAATTAAAATTTAAGGTGGAGTTTTCACCATTTCTAGTTCTTGGTATAATCTACTTGTTTTGCTTTCGGATCAATTATTGCGTATACCTCTTTGACTGGCATAGATAGAATAATACAGAGATGTATTAGAAATTATAATTTGTAAATGTCAAACAAATATTAAGCTCTCCCACTCAGCTTGCATAATTATTTGCCAACTGTGATCTAATTGAGGCAGTTCAATTGTTTTGTACACATCGAGTTGATAGGGAGGAAAATGTAACTTGCATGTCTACCACGGGAAAGTGCGCAACTAATTTTTCGGCAGACATTTGGACTGCGCAAAACTGTTTATAACTTACTTATAAAGTATACCTTTTGTAGCTTTCTTTTTTATCTATAACAAAGAAATTTCCGACTATCAGTTATGACTTATGCACGATACAGAACTCGACGGATTGAACTTACGATTCTATCTTTTATCATTTAAATACCTGACATTTACTTGTTACAGAGTTCAAGATGCACAAATACATAATGAACTTACCCCTCTACCTTTTTTCATTTAAAAACCTGACTACTGTTACCTGTTATGGAATTCCAACCATTTATGTGCGTCTGATCCACACATCATGCTAATACTCTATCTTTTTTGTAGCAGCTTCTTATACTATTATGGCAATAATTAGGGCGGCTTGCTTATTTCATTTGCACAATCGATTTAGTCATGTTTGGCAAATATTTGTTACTTAAGGAAAAAACTGCCTATAGGGTATTCTTAGACATGGTTTCATCAAAAGGAAGCAACTTGAAAGCCGTACCACAGCTTCAATATTGAAACCAAAATATCACTTTCACATTTTCAGACTCGATCATTGTTTGATTTCTCACCTGAAAATGATTGTTGTATGACCAAAAACATATGGACAATTAAGTATTTAACTAAATTTAGAAAGAAAAAAAACTGAGAAAAGGCATATACTGTAATATTTACAGCTTCCTTCATTAGAAAGGACATACATTTACAGAAGATCACAGCATGAGAATAACAACTGCAATCTGACTATGCCCTACCTAATGTTGTTAGTTCAGTCAACGCAAAACTAACTGCCCAAAATTCTGTAGAGAAACTATTAACTACCTTTCCATGTATCATATCTGACATTTTCTAACCACTTCCTAGCCAAGGAGGTAGAAACTTGATGGTTTAAATATGATGGATTTATACATCATATACAGGCAAGCGCTCCTCAATACAGACACGGCAGATAGGGCATCTCTTACATTTTTCACAGCAGGTACTGCACCACATCAGAAAATAATGAACAGTTATATTATTGGCGAGTAAACAGTATGCTTGCCCACAAAGGTAGAGCATAATACCTACAAAGGACGCGATGCCTGCAAGGGAGTAGCACTGTACTAATCTCTCCTTCAAAACAAACCCTACATAAAACTTTTTCCTGCAGAGCATAAAAAATCAATTGGAAGTTAATGTGATCAACTATACAAGAAGAAGAGCTCACATTAACAAATGTAACATTTTGCACACAAGAAAAATGAGATTGTTCAAAATCACACAACAAACTCCACCCACATCATCTCAAACAGCTACCGTTATACAATATCTCAAGCTAAGACGGATTAACTAAACCATAGTATTACATTTATCTAAGTATTCATTTAGATCACCAGACATGAAATGTAAATGTTACCAGAACTCCTGGGAGCGAAATGTGAAGATAAATCGGAGAATGTCAATGATGTTTTTATTTTTATTTTTGATAAGGAAAATGTCAATGATGTACAACCTAAGGATCACTAATTAGCGGATTGGGCATAGCTGTTGTTGTGGTCCTAGGTACAACTTTAAGATATTCCCATTAGCAAGTACTATTTCATGCCAAGAGGCAGAAGAAAGCTATAGTTAAATTACAGTCACTTCAGTCATTAGTAACTTCAGTTGGTGTAACTGTCAAATGTTTTATTTTCCCCTCAGAAGGCAGTGGCAGTAATAATGATGATAGTAATCAAAAATCCAAGGTGAAAACAATAAGATTTCAAGCAGTCCATGGCTGGGTTCGGGATTTAAAAATAAGAAACAATATTAATAGAAAGATTCAGACAAATGTAACTCCATATCCCAATAGAGGTCAAAATTATTTAGCCAAATACCATAGCCAATAATGTAACTATAATAATTAATCAGAAAGTACAAGTATAGCCCATGAAACAAAATCATGCAATATACTGAAACTGGATGAAAGATCTTATCTCCTGCACCACAGAGTTGTGAAAGCCTAAGCGAAATTAAGAAGCTTACATTTTGAAGTCTTTCATATTCCTGCTGGCTCAATTTAGTGATTTCTGCTTGCTCGCCTAGAGCTGCTTGAAGTCTCCAAACCTATGACAAAGCCCAAACAAAAGACAAAAGTTAAGGAAATACAGAATAAGCAGAACAGAGAGCAATCAATAAAATTGTATGTAACACAATTTCAAATTTTTGTGGGGATGTATGGTAAAAAAAGAAAACAATATGATTGCAAGTAAATAGCAAGAGTTATTATTACAAGAGTAATTGTTTTATCAATGAAAAGCAACTGATCATCAAAAAAAGGGTTATGAACATGATATCAAAATATTGTTGGCACTTACCCTACCTCCCCCCCAAAAAAAAACCCACAAAAAAAAAGATGTATTTCATGGAAAATGCATTAGATGAACAAAAAGCAACTGTTTATCCAATAGAATGTATGAACATCATATAAAATTTTTGTAGGAAAGTACGATCAAGTGACAGTTATGAACTTATGAGGGAATCTCCGGGAGATATCATTGCAAGGATATACTGTGTATATAGTTTTTTATCAAGAATTTTTATTTGCTATATCGGTATACATGGCAGAGATTATTAGATTTCAGGAAATTGTCATATAATATCATACACAACTTGGTTCTAAATATACATCCCAAAAAGTTCATAAGTAGAGAAGGAAATGTAGAGGGAAATGTACGTTAAACTTACCTCCTCAGCAAGATCCTTCTTGGGCATTTTCTTGACTATTTCAGGTGGATAACCACAAAAAGTATTATACCTACAAAACAATAAGTAGTTACTATAATGAACTAAAGCCTCTTTTTTTTTTCCTTTTGATCAAGATAATAAAATAAAGTCTCGTAAAACTGCAGGAGTAATAGCAGACTTCATTTCAGCCACAGTTACAATTCACGAATCTAGTAATTGCTAGTGCAAAGAAAAGCAAAAGGCGCTAGTGCTACCATCAGCTTTAAAATCACTGAACTATAAGGACTGAACAAACTCCAATTCTATGAGTAGGAGTGTTCAAAAAAGGTTAAAAAAACAGACTGAACAAAAAATTAATTTACAACAACGTAATAAACCGACGTGTTCTTTGATTTGGTCAATGTGGTGTTAAATCTGAGAAACAGACGATCTGGTATGGCTCTGCTATTTACAGAAAATGTTGAAACGAAACCAAACCGACAATATTTCTCTCATTTTGTTTTTGTAGATGAGATTATCAACCCAAACTATGGTTGGCTTCTCAAGTTGATGAAGTTTGTTTCAGCTCTTGTTTAGACATATTCATTGCAAGTGAATTAAGGATTTAAATTATTCAATTAAATAGTTACATTATTTTGCTCCTTCACCTATGCAGAACCATCTTAAAGATATGGCCTTCATAAATCATCTTTTACCACTGTCCAGCATTTCTGATAGAAACCTATTAAATACCCTTTTTGGAGCTTATTTAGCTAATGCATGTAGTTGGCTTATTCTCTCTAGGGCAGAAACTATACTAAAGCCAAAAGTGACACCCTTACTCTAGAGTTTAATTTTGGATTTAATAAGTTTTTCAGGGCGGAGGTAAATTTAAGGAACCTAACAGAAAAACCAAGCGCAATTTACAAAATAAAAAGTTCAAAATCTACAAATTTCATCTTGGGAATCTTAGATCATGGACAAATTGTGAAATGTGAGATGATTTCAGTAGCAACATCATGCTTAAAGCGGGAAATGGAAACATGATTATCTTTTGGAAGCCTAGATGGCATGACAAATATACTCTCAGTAATGTCTTCCCAACCATCTTTAGTACATCTAACTTTTTGGCATTTGAGATTCAGAAGAAACCTAAAAGATGGCGGAATTCTTTGGGATTTGAGATTTAGAAGTAATGTAAAGAATTGGAAAATTGAGTTTTAAAACCTCATGAAATTACTTTATGATCAGAACATCACAGTTTTGGACCATGATCATGCACATGGAATGAGAATGGAAGCGGAATTCTTTCAGGGAAGTCCTTCGACCACACATTAGTAAGAAGGGAGGACAAATGATCAATTCCAGAGCTCCGAGAAAGGTACGCTTTTTCACTGAGAGGTATACTTTTTTCACTTGACTGGCAGTAAGGGGTACCATTTTTACAGCTAATTATTTGAGGAAAGGCAACAGCAACAACAACAACAAAGTGTATACCCTCAAGTGGGGTCCGGAAGACCCTCGGCTAAAAAGAAGATGTAAGAAGCACCGATAACAAGTAATAACAATATAGCATATTTAGAAAACTAAATCCAAGATAACAAAGGGGAAGATGAAAGAAGTACTTATCACAAGTAATAATAGTGCAAGATATATAATGATATCAAACTTATACTGATGGCAAGTACTAACAATACAAGATATGTGAAAATAGCAAACTAAGGGTAAAAAGGATACCATACTAATACTAATAATGTTGAACTAAGGAAAACAAAGGGAAACACTCAACTACATACTAACCTTCTACCCTAATTCCCAACCTCCACACCCTCCTATCAAGGGCCATGTCCTCCGTAAGCTCAAGCTGCGCCCCATGTCCTGCCTGATTACCTTTCCCCAGGACTTCTTCGGCCTACCTCTACCCTTCCTCTTACCCCCAAGGCCAACCTCTCACACCTCCCGACCAGGGCATCTGTGTTTCTCCTCTTAACATGCCCGAACCATCTCAGCCTCACCTCTCGCATCTTTTCCTCCACAGGGGTCACTCTCACCTTGTCCCTAATAACTTCATTCCTAATTCTATCTAACCTCGTGCGCCCACATATCCATCTCAACATCCTCATCTCCGCTACTTTCATCTGCTGGACATGAGAGTTCTTAACTGGCTAGCACTCTACACCATACAACATAGTCGGTCTAACCACTATCTTGTAGAACTTCCCTTTTAAGTCTCAACGGCACATTCTTATCGCACAAGACACCGGAAGCGAGCCTCCACTTCATCCGCCCTGCTCTCCGATACGATGTGTGACATCCTCATCTATCTTCTCGTCACTCTGAATCAAAGACCCAAGGTACTTAAAATTCTCTTTCCTAGGAATGACTTGTATATCAAGCCTCACATCCCCGTCCGCTTCCTGGGCAATACCAATGAACTTGCACTCCAAGTATTCGGTCTTGGTCTTGTTCTTGGTCTGGCTCAGCTTGAAACCTTAGACTCAAGGGTATGTCTCTAGACCTCTAGCCTCACGTTAACACCACCACACGTCTCATCAATCAGAACTATGTCATCTGCAAATAACATGCACCAAGGCACCTCCCCTATAATGTGTCGCGTCAATGCGTCCATTGCCAAGAAAAACAAAAATGGACTAATTATTTGACGAAAGGCAAAGCAACATATATTAGCTGACATCACATGCAAAAACTCTAGGAAGAAGAAGACAAAAATCACTTGTTGCATAGCCGAGTTGCTACTCAGTTTGGTGGACAGCGGTAAATTGGTAGGTCACTATACAATCAATGATGTAATATTCAGCTGGGAAGAAAAAAGAACATGCACAGCTTATGATGTAGCCATTTGGCTATTATCTGCGCAGTTGGGGGGGAAAGGAAGGGGGAACCTTGAAGGATTGAGAAGATCTAATACAGATGATGGCATGTCTTTTCTTTTAGTAAATTTTGGAGCAGCCATGAGGTTCTTGTCAGCGTAGATGATTGGATATTATTTATAGAGAACGCACTTTTGTGTACGTCTATGCTTTTGTTTACCATTTGTACAGAACTATTTCACGTGACCATTTGTATATATATATATATTATTTTTTTGCCACACTAATTGAGTTATTACTTTATCAAAAAACAATCTTGTCCTTTCACCATGGAAATGAAATACAATGCAAAGAACTCGGAGGCAGAGGAGAAGCAAAAACAAAGAGGGAAAACCACTCTTACCCCGGAAATCCATCATGGAATAGTCGAGCCTGTTCTTCTCGACTTGATTCATCAATGGACCACCAACCAAGTAGCCTGCTTATTGAAAATACCAACACATATTAGGCACCACTTAGCTGCAGCATCAAGAATCTCTATTATGTGACAGTTATAAGTCTTCTTGTTATCCCATAATTTTCTGATTCTTCCTTTTGCACACCATGTTTTACAGAAAAGAAACCAGTAATGATTTGCCTATCTGCCTCTTGTTGGCTCTTCATAACTTTACCTGGAACCGTGATGCATAAACGCAAAGCAGTCACGCACTCCTGAAGAGAATACATGATATCGTCCCGCAACAGCTCCACTTCGCAATAGAAGAACAATTTTCTCAACAAATCTTAAGGTAGCAAACAAGACCCCAGCTCCTTGCAATAGGAATATGGGTAAGAATAGAAGTGGAAGAGAGATGTGTCTTGCACTTGCAGGTGTACCCTGAAATTCAGAAGAATAAATTAATGGATACAAATTCCAAGTATATCCTCCAACCAGTAGCTGAGACACAATTACACCAGAGCAACTTACCTCCAGGCGCATACAGAGGAGGACTTGGAAACATATGATTGGAACTTTCATTAGGTGACCACCGAGGTCTTGCAGGCCACACATTCTATTCTGCGGTTCCTCCTCTGAGGAAACCACTAAACCACTATTCCAGTCAAGATATCTGATAGTAGTAGATGACGAACTAGCTCCATGTGCGAGAGAGCTTCTATGAATCGTTGGATTTGACCACTTCGTACAAACAAGAAAAGCAAAGCACTCAGCAATACTGCCAAAACAGATGTTGAACTTTATCAGTTTTAGCTGAATCCACTATAAGAAGAAAGACGACTAAGAGCATCACAAAAATGATCTACCCATAATTTATAAACAAGTCCCACCAGCCCAGAGCGCCAACATCACCTGGAACAACAAAGGAATAGTGTAAGAATAGGTATTATTGCTGCAAGGAATATACACCTACATGTATACATACATGTTTTGGAAGAAAGATCACCTAATCTCAAAAAAAAAAAAAAAAAAAAAAACAAAGAATAGGTAGTAGTGACTTAAAACACTTGCATACTATAAATAAACCAGTCAAACCTTGGATTACATTTAGAATTGAAATATAACTCCCCTATGAATTCCGGGATTTTCTATTTTCTGCGTACAACAGACCCTTGTGGTCCGGCCCTTCCCCGGACCTCGCGCAAAGCGGGAGCTTAGTGCATCGGGCTGCCTTTTTTTTTTCTATCTCAATATTTCATCAACCAATGAATAGACATAGAAGTGAATATCCAAAGACCACTTTCGGCCACTCTTTTTTTTTTTTTTTGATGAAATAAGATTCTCCATTGCGGGCATCCAGAATATGCAACGTTACAACAAGGAATTGAGTTAGCTCCATTACAACAAAAAGCACTTTTGGCCACATTGCATCACACCTAAAAACTGTACCGTAAAAACACTTGGTTTTAAAGCACTAATCACTGGCAATGAGTCGCTCTTCCCTTAAGAAATTACTGCTTTTCAATATCAAAATACTTGTAAGGATAAGTTTTCAATTGTGCCAAAAGAATATGGTGGATTCAAGATCATTAGTGGGTATAATTAAATGGAAGTAATTGTTAGAATAGCTATGCGAATATATATGTAATTAGTCCTAGTCCCGTATGTAGTAGGAGTGGGTTATATATTATGTCTGCATATAAATAGGGTTCATTGTATTACAATTAATATTAATAAGAGCTAACATAAGTGATTCATCGATGTGCAAAAATATCAGTTAACCGAAAAAATTTTCGGTGACTGCAGGTCTGTCCGATTTAAAAGTTCTTTTTTGTGGGTGTTGCGCAAAAACCAACACTACCATGAGGTAGATCACTCTCCGGCGACCAACCCTGAGAAATACCTCTCACGCGCCGTTGATAGTGAATTTTCCGCGAGATCTCCAATCTACGCATCGGCGCATGCAGACTGTTCCGGCCATTTTTTGGCACAGCTTCTTCAGGATAGCTTTCTTGAGAGGTGATTTCGAGCATATCCATATAATTTTCTTTCTAATCCGACAACTTTGGATATTTCTGACGATTTTCCGGCGTGAATAGTGTTTTTCCTGTCATGAACAGTATTTTCCCAGCTATTTCTTCAGTTTTCCCATAAGAGTTATTGATGCTTTATTTTATTTCTTGATGACCTTGTTTTTATACAGGAATGCAGTACAGGCAAATCATTGGTACCGGGAGTGAATCAGATGGACTTTATTACCTTACCCTTGAACTCGCATCTTGTCTTTCTTCAACAACTTGTCATGTTACTTGATTCACCACATAAACGGTTGAGACATCCCAGTTTGTCAAAACTTCAGAAAATGGTACCTGAATTATCTCGCGTGTCCACTCTGGAGTGTGAGTCATCTCGGCTCGGTAAGCATACTCGCTCCCATTTCCCTCGACATCTTGATAATCGAGCAAATTCACCTTTTACTTTAGTCTATTCAGATGTGTGGGGTCCTAGTCGAGCCAGTCCTACCTTGAAATTCCGCTACTTTGTCAGTCTCATTGATGATTATTCTGGGTGCACTTGGATATTTTTGATGAAAAATCGATCTGAGTTGTTTACTAATTTCAGAACTTCCACGCTGAAATTCAAAATCAATTTGGGGTTTCTATCCACACATTTCGTAGTGATAATGCCCGAGAATATTTGTCTTCCCATTTCAGCAGTTTATGAATTCTCATGGAATTATTCATCAAACATCTTGTCCGTGCACATCTCAACAAAATTGGGTAGCTGAAAAAAAATAATAGACATCTTATTGAAACTGCTCATACCCTACTCATACAATCTCATGTTCCGTAGCGTTTTGGGGAATGCAGTTCTTACATCTTGCTTTCTTACATCTTGCTATCTTATTAATCGCATGTCATCTTCAGCTATCCAGAATCAAGTTCCATTCTCTGTCATGTTTCCCCCCTTACCTTTGTTCTCTCTCCCACCCCGTGAGCACGTGTTTTGTTCATAACCTTACCCTAGGAAAAGATAAGTAAGCTCCTCGTGCGCTTAAGTGTGTATTTCTGGGTTACTCGAGAACGCAAAAAAGGTATCGATGCTATTTTCCTGACCTCCAGTGGTACCTTATGTCTGCTAATGTTACCTTCTTTGAAACCCAATCATACTTCACAGGTCCAAGTAATAACTTAGATACTTCTGAGGTGCTACCAGTTCCATCTTTTGGAGATTCAGTCACTATCTCCCATTCATCTTCCTCTACAACTCCAGCTCCACCACCTACAGATCCAGTTGCAGCTCCATCACCTATAGCTCCAGTTCCACCACCTAGTCCAGTTCAACCTTCTGCAGCTCCACCACTCCTGACTTATCATCGTCGTCCGAGCCCAGCATCAGGCCCACCTGATTCATGTCCTGCACCTGACCTTGCTAATACTGCGGACTTGTCTCCTCTTAGTCAACCAATTGCACTACGGAAAGGTATATGATCCACACTTAATCATAATCCACATTATGTCAGTTTAAGTTACCATCGTGTGTCATCACCCCATTATGCATTTGTATCATCTTTGTCCTAAGTTTCCATCCCTAAGTCTACAGGTGAAACATTGTCTCAGCCAGGATGGCGACAAGCTATGATTGACAAGATGTCTGCTTTACATATGAGTGGTACTTCCTTATCCCAAAACAAAAAACATATAAGTGGTACTCGGTAGCTTGTTCCTCTTACTTCGATAAATCGACTGTTGGTTGTCCTCGGTGTATGCAGTCAAAGTTGGTCCAAATGGTCAGGTTGATCGACTTAAGGCTCGTCTTGTCGTCAAAGGGTATACTCAGATATTTGGGCTCGATTACAGTAATACTTTCTCTCACGCGGCTAAAATAGCATCAGTCCACCATGGTTGTTATTCGCCATTGACCTCTCTATCAATTGGACATTAAGAATGTTTTTCTTCACGGTGACCTTGAGGATGAGGTTTATATGGAGCAACCACCTGGTTTTGCTGCTTAGAGGGAGTCTAGTGGCCTTGTATGTCGGTTGCGCCTGTCCCTCTATGGTCTAAAGCAGTCTCTTCGAGCCTGCTTTGGTAAGTTCAGCACAGTTATTCATGAGTTTGGCATGACTCGTAGTGAAGCTGATCACTGTGTGTTTTATCAGCATTCTGCTTCAAATCTCTGTATTTATCTGGTGGTCTATGTTGACAATACTATTATCACCAGCAATGATCAGGATAATATTACTTAGTTGAAGCAACATCTCTTTCAGCACTTTCAGACTAAGGATATGGGCATATTAAAGTATTCTTTGGGTATTGAGGTTGCTCAGTCTAGCTCAGGTATTGTGATCTCACAACGGAAATATGCCTTAGACATTTTTTTAGCAGACAGGCTATAGACCTTGACACTCCTATGGATCCAAATTCTAAACCTCTATCAGGGCAAGGGGAGCCGCTTAGCAATCCTGCAAGATATAGGCGGTTGGTTGGTAATTAAATTACCTCACAATGACTAGATCTGACATTTCCTTTTCTGTGAGTGTTGTATGTCAGTTTATGAATTCTCCCTGTGATAGTCATTGGGATGTAGTTGTCCGCATTCTTGGGTGTATAAAATCAGCTCAAAGCAAAGTACTATTGTTTGAGGATCGAGGCCGTAAGCATGTCGTTGGATACTCCGATGCAGATTAGGCAGGATCACCTTCTAATAGACGTTTTACGTCTGGATATTGTGTTTTAGTAGGAGATAACTTGGTGTCTTGGAAAAGCAAGAAACAGAATATCGTTGCTCGATGGTGTGCAGAAGCAGAATATCGAGCAATGACTGTGGCAACATATGAGCCAGTTTGGATCAAACAGTTGCTCAAGGAGTTAAAATTTGGTGAGATCAGTCAAATGGAATTTGTATGTGATAATCAAGCTGCCCTTCATATTGCACTGAATCCAGTGTTCCATTGAGAGAGAACTAAACATATTGAGATTGACTGTTACTTCGTCAGATAAAAGATACTCTCAGGAGATATTACTACAAAGTTTGTAAAGTCGAATGATCAGGTTGCAGATATTTTCACCAAGTTCCTTAATGGTCCTCGTATTAGTTATATATGTAACAAGCTCGGTACATATGATTTGTATGCACCAGCTTGAGGGAGAGTGTTAGAATAGCTATGTGAATATATATGTAATTGGTCCTAGTCCGTATGTAGTAGGAGCAGGTTATATATTATGTGTACCTATAAATAGGGTTCATTGTATTACAATTAATATCAATAATAGAATTTTCTCCCGTGCATTCTCACAGTAATGAACTAAAACGGGCTTCTAGAATATCAAGGTATCGACCAGCAAATGCAACAATGGACCTCAAATATCTACTTATTCAGGCTTTTGTTTAAAGAAGTGTCTCTGACGCCTTTGACAAATTAGCAACAAAACATTGAGAATTTCTCCTTGTTGCTTTCTGCTGAAAAAATTAGTGCCCTTTTGTGACTTCACTTCCCAAAAGAACTTGCCTAAATTTGGGAGTCTTTCAGTTTCTTCATTTACTCTTTTTTTCTGATGACATAATTTAGGGTTTAAAGAGACGAAATGATGAAGTGGCATAGGCTTAAAGAAAACTGACAAGCAACCACAAATGAATAGGACTTGTTTTGCAAGCCCCTGCTTCTCATATAAACATGACTAAGGCACTGTCATCCTGTTACTGAAACAAATATAATTCATGTACTCTTTGTCAAAAGGACTACACAAAAACTCGAGGAATCCAATTGTATATCAATAAACTTCAACTGTCAAAGAATGGATGATCTTTAGGAAAGAGTAACCCCCCTCCCCCCCTCCCCCTCAAAGTTAGGCGGCAAAGTAAAAAAATGGAGTGAAGTTGCTTTGGGCTGCTCCCCTCAAAGCAACAAATATAAAAAAACAAAATCCACAACTAGAGAGAGAGAGAGAGAGATAGAGGTACATACCACACAGCTTCAGAAGGGTGAACACTGTAGCAGCAACAAAGAAAACCATGGAGATTGCCACCCAGAAATGCTAGCAAGCATAAGATCATTATTCAGTTAAAGCCTTCTTCTTGCATTCTCCACATTATTAAGAAAACAAGAAGAAAGTTTAACAGCTATAACCAAACTATTTTCTGATAAATATCCGTTTTTGCTTTAAGATAAGTAATACCAAGTACCTTCTTTTTTATATAACGTAAAGTTATAAGCAATACCAAGTTACTTGTGTCAACGCCATAAAGCTTTGCTGACACATCATTAAATCATTCAACCACAGCCAGATCTATTACGAAATGCGATCATCAATAATGGTCAGCCATCTAAGAAGACATGACTCATTTAACTAGTCATCGAGCAAGCCCTTTGAAAAAGTCATTAGATTGAATTGGAGATAGAAAGACACCCAGTCGGTCTCAAAAAGATAGTTCTATCATCTTTGTTGTTAATTCCGAAATAGAGACAACTTTTCTTAAACTGCAAATTTAATAGCAGTTTATATGGTACAAAAAGATGGATCCTATTATCCTCTTTAAAAATTAATTTTTATGAGAATACTGTTTTTTTAATATATACTTAAAGCACACACAAAGAAAAGACCCCACATGTTCCCTAACAAATGCTAAACAACTCACATGTCATATCTTCTCCACGTAATCATTGGGATAGAGGGAGGAGTTCGAAATATGAAAAAGGTAATATCTTCTTCATGTAATCATTGGGAAGGAGGAGTCCAGAATATGAAAAAGGTAGACTAGTTGACTAAAGGAAATCATCTAAACTTTGAAATAACAACAACAACAACAACATACCCAGTGTACTCCCATAAGTGGGGTCTGGGGAGGGTAGAGTGTACGCAAACCTTACCCCTGCCTTTAGAAAGACTGAGAGGCTATTTCCGGAAGATCCTCGGCTTAAACTTTGAAATAACATAGAACAGTATAACTTTATGGTATCCCGGATTACGGGAGGGAAAATTTTGCCTCAAAGAAGAATTTGAGTCTTCTGAAACGAACATAAGATGATAGTTCGTGCACATTTTGTGGAGGGATTAACAAACTAAAGTAGACAAGTATTCTAGTCACTTAGAAGTATGGGAAAATATTGCCAGCATTCTTATTTGACTGCTATATGTTAGATGATCATTGGATCAGAGTAATAGATCAATATGGTTAGGTATTCTGGTCCTCATTAAATTTAAGATCCCACTATCTATTAGCTTCTTCATTTCCGATCCTTGCAATTTAAGTGATGAATACTGCATGTTCATAGTTAAGGGCAAAGGCTAACATTTTTAGATGTCTACAAGTAGGGAAATAACAATGCATTTCGTGGTCAGTTATGCATTTTGTTAGCCTTCTCTTAAGATAATGTTTATGCAAAGAACAGTTTTTATCTCACAAAATTTCAATGTTACACAAATCTTACTTCTCTCAGTTGTATATTGATACTACTGGGGATAAAAACATAGTTCAGATTACTATGCCTAGGAGTACAGATAGTGTCAGATGATCTCAACTGTATGGTCGACCATGATAATATATCTTACCCTTGAACAAATTAAATTGCAATAAGAATTCACAAAATCAAGAAATTGAAAATCAGAAAATAAGAATTCAGCTATGGAAACCTAAAGCATACTATTACTGTATCTCCAAGGATAAATAAATGAACTTACAGGAAGTGTTTCCCATATTGCCTCGTCATTCATGCTTTCATCATCTCCAGGTAATAACGCCTTACACATTCTGCTCCAAATGGTAAAAGGTAATTATCCACCAGTCAGACATGGCACATAAGTGAGAGGGTGAAGGTAGCATCCAAATACCATGATTTTTGATAAGCAAGTGTACTACTACTATTTCCATTCCATTATTGGTTATCATGCTTTTCATTATTTTACACACAATAGGTCATGCACAAAGAATTTAACAGCTCATATTGCAGAAAAGGGACTAGAAGGCAAGAAATATTAAAAGTGACCAATATGTTAAACAAATGACAGATTTCTACTCGGAGGCACAACCAATGTTAACACTAACCCTATCAGGAAGCAAATAGTTTATTTTTGAAGCCTTTAATGGCATGAATTGCTAATATTCGTTAGAAATGAATAATTTTCTGTTGCAAATGCCATCTTTATTACACTAAAATGTACCAATGAAAAGCTATACAACAAAGGCTTGGTTCTAAGAGGAAAGGCATGATGGATATTACAACAACAACAACATACCCCATATTATCCCACACCGTGGGGTCTGAGGAGGGTAGTGTGTACGCATTATGGAGATTATTTTAAGAATTATGGCAGTACAAGAACCACTAGATTGTCTTTTCATTGTAAAGCAATCAAAGAAATAAGTGGAAATCACCAAAAATATGTTAGCACAGTACCTGAAATTGTCAATGAGAATAATTATTTCAAATGCTAACAAGGGAAGAAAGACAATTTTCAAATTCACCGCTGCAGAATGGATGACTGCACAAAAACACAAGAGAAAAAGTAAGTAAAGGACAATTCTTGATAACAAACTAATAGGATCTATAGGCACACCTTGAGATAGTACAAGAAATTGAGAAGTAAAAAATCTGTACCAATCATACTACAAAAGATTGTGGAGTTCGTCTTTCTTACCATATATGCTCTCGAGATGTATACAAAGAAGTAGTTCAAATGCTATAAGCAGAGGTACCGCAACAACAGCATGACATGGTGCCCACTATTCACAAGGAGGCAACGGCAGCGACAGAAGAAAGAACACAAAAGCAGAAGAGAAATTTGATAAGTACTTTTGCTTGGACAGACTTCCTTTTTCTGATCAAAATTTAAAGAAGATTACTGCAAAAAGTCATACATTGCGATCATGGGGAACTGATGGAGCGGGCAGGGAGAATCTTCCTCGGGCAACAACAGCATGAAACAGCCATAGAGGGAAAAATACAATCCTGCATATCCAAGTCAAAGTCATAATGAAACATTTCTAAATCATGTTACTGATAAAGAAAATTGGAGGGGCAATATAATAGTAGCTCCTTTGTCTATAAAAGGAATCTTTTCATCTCTCATAAAAAAAATCCATTCCAGTGTTATACAAGTGCCTCACTAATCCTTGTTCCCTGCTCCCTAGATTGCATAACCCAAATTTCAAGAGAAGATGAACATTGGGGTTACCACACCCGAGGTGTACCCTAGTGGTCAGAGAACTATGAGATTTCGTGCTAAATAACACTAGGTGAATTCTTCCCATTTGACTAAGCTTTGGTGGCAGAGTGAGTTACCCGATAACTGTGCTGGTCATATTTAAAGAGAAAAAAATAACAGATATGCAAAGAGAAGGCTGTTCACTCGACCACTCATATACACCCAATTAAGCTTATTTTATATATATAATAATTGTATTTCCTAGTTTTATCTCCAGAGACAAACCCATGAACAAATAAGTTTTCGCAGGAAGAAGAAAAACAGATAGTTTAAACAAGCAATATAAGCATCTACGGAAATACAGGCATGAGAATCAATTATTATCATGAATTATTAATTTATAATTTGTGAATTAAATTAAAAGTGGGAAAAGAAAAGAAAAACTGACCACCAGGAGTAATCGACGATGTGATCGAGCTTGAGAACCAGCAAAACGGTGAAACACAAAAGCAAGGTGTGAGCTGCCAGCGCCTGAAAAGATTTCGCAACTCTTCTCCAGCTCATTGTTTTCCGTTCACACACAGTACTACTAGTCGCAGATATATGTCTCTAGCAATATACACGGAATAAATTATACTACTCCGCAATTGTACAATTTTGTGAAGAAATAATATTTAGAGTGAATTCCACGAAAAGATCTTTAGGGTTTAGACGAATTGAAAGGGGGT
>MCJB01015053.1:262603-299785 GCA_002018475.1 Nicotiana obtusifolia
GGGGGGGGGGGGTGAGTACAGGGGGTAGGCATTTGCAAAGGCGGCATGCATATATGGAAAAGAGAAGTTAGTGGTTTGCAAAGATGATTCTTTTTTCAATTGTGGAAAAGGACTTACCACATACCTAACAATGAAGAAGAGGGTAGATGGATAATAGTAACTCAAAAATAGAAAGAAGATAGACAAGTGGGCTCAATAGCTAGGTCTTGTGAATATCATTAGCAAGTACATGCAGTATTATCACCGAAGACTGTGGAGTCTGATGGAATATTCTTCTACCACACTCTTTTTATTTCAGAACTTATTTTTGTATAGAGAACTCTTAACGTAGAAAGCACTTTACCCATTAGTGGATCTATTCATCGAAGTCTGAATTAATCGGACCGATAATTTTTCATACCGAAGGTGTAAACATTTTGAAAGAAGGTAGCGAAGGCTCAATGGATAGGGATTGAAGGGAGGTCTTGTTAACATCAATAGCAAGTACAAGCAGATATACCAGCAAGAAGTGTGGTGTAAGAATTAGGATTTACTCTAATGAGATTTCAAGATTGAGTCCTGTGAATGAAGAATTTTTTAATAGGAAGCACAAGCCTTAAGGCAACTAAAGCTAGGAAGGTAGGTTAAAGTGATTAGTCTTTCTTATTCAAAAGCAAGCAAGATAACAAGGGAGGTTTTAGGCAACTCGCTAGTTTCGAGATGGGTTTCCTTACGGGTGTATCCACTTGTTTTTCTATTCAAGCTTTGGTTCCAATTTCAGAAAGTTCAGATTCTTATTGTCACTAGCATATACTGGTTAAAAGGTTAAATGGTTTATTTTTCTTTACTTTAGATGAGTTAGGTTTTTTTACATAAAGAAGCCAGGCGAAAAGCGCACACGAAGATTATAAATAATATGTTAAAATCGAATCATCGACAAAATGTTTATCAGAAAGATTTTATTAGGGATACAATCGAAGGGCTCATAAAATTCAAAACTATCCTAAATTAATCAGATCAGTAAATATCGTATAACAGAGGTGTAAAGGAAAAAAAAAATGAAAGACAGACAAATGGCTAATTAATGGCTAGGGTTTCGGGGGATCGGAGGATTGTTAACATCAGTAGCAAGTACAATTAGAATAAATATGCTACTCTAATAGTATCTATATATTTGGCTTCAAACATGAAAAATTATCTCTATCACTATCCCTCAACTCACCATATAGACTTGGAACAAAGTCATGCTGATGAAAAGAGATATAAGGAGAATGGAAAGGAAAAAAAAAAACAAAAACTTAAAGTGGGGATAGAAAAGAGTGTCCAAGGAGCTAGAGGGGTGGGGGGTGGGGGGTGGGTTGCTGTTTTAATTGTGGAAGAGATAGGTTTCTCTTTTTAGTGAAAGCGACATATATAGCTAGACTGAGAACCCTGGTCAAAAGTTGCTTTTGCCTTAACGTTTCTAAAGGCCTGACCTTTGAGAGGCCATCTTCTCCTCTCATTCCCTCGACCCTTACTGTTCATATACCCCCAAATCTGAGGTCTCATTTATCTATGGTTTCTTACTGTTGTCTTCTTCTCTGAAATAATATTGCTTGTCGATCTTGGACTTGGCCACGTGTAACTTCAGCTATTAGGGTGACTCCAAATCAAAGACAGATCTAGGTCAGAGTTATGTGAATTTAACTAAAGAACTTGCCTTGAAATATATATATGTACATATATGTAGTAAAAACACCCTTCGCCTCTATTTTATGTTTAATCTGCAGTATTTATTGGAATAAGAAAGGGGAAAAGGAGGCCGAAAACCGCATAGTTCTTCCTCTTAGGAGTTTACGCTAAAGGGAGAAAGCTAACATGCAAGCTCTTAAGGTTTGATATTTTTTTTGTTCTTTCTTTTTGGAGAGGAAGAAGTGGTGGTTGAAGACTTGAGCTAAGGAGGGAAAGAGAAGGGTTTTTTGTCAAATATCCGTCAGTTGCTGTCACGTGAACTGAAGGGGCACAATTAGAGAAGTCTGTGATATATCCTTTCACTTCCCATAAAATCAGTTCTATTAACAACAACAAGTACTAAGAGTGTCCCCTCCATTTTCTTTCTTTCCCCCAATTCCCTTTCATACTTTTAAAGCTTAATTCTACAGCTAGAGAAAGAAGCCTTTCTTTTTCTTTAGAGGTACGTACATTTAGCAAAGATGGAAGGACAATAATATTACAGCTCTCTTTGTCTCTGCAGGTAACAAACCATTGCCTGTCTTTCTCAAGCTCCAGTATTTCCAGCTATCTTATAATGCTTAGAGTACTCCAACGAACACATTATGGCCACTAGCTACATATATTTTTGTAAAACCACACATTAATTTAGCTGTCATTCTCAACCAAAAAGCAATGTTATCATCAACATTTTGACAAATTACCTATAATTATCCTTCCCCTCTATCTCTCACTTTATTATGCACTTAAAAAGCTATGTTGTCTCTCTCAAAAGTCTTAATTAACTTTGTTTTGCATCTTGCTGCAGCTAGCTAGCTCATTAAATTGACAAACTCAGAAGATGTTGTGGTTCTTTCAACTTCAACAAAAAAAGCTAAGAGTAGTACTTGTGCTATGTATCCGTCCTTCTCAAGCTCTAGTCCCACTTCAAGCAAATTAAAAATGTATCCGTCAAGCAACAGCTGTAATTACAACCCCAATATTTCCTCCTCAAATAACTTATTTCACATTCCATCTCCTAATTCTATGCAATATGAACACGAACTTTTCCAATATTTCCATGACCATCATCTCCTTCAGCCCCAACAACAACAACAACAACAACAACAACTCTTGACTACACCTGATCATTACATGGTAGCAGATTCCAACAAAGATACCGTAATCAGTAGTACTATTAATCAACTGGAAGAAGGTCCCGAAGAAGTTGAATTAAAAGGCAGCTGCAAGAACAAAAAAGGTGACAATAAGAGAGCTGTTGCTCACAAGAAAGATAGACACAGCAAGATTAATACAGCTCACGGCCCTAGAGATCGAAGAATGAGACTTTCTCTCGATGTTGCTCGCAAATTTTTCAATTTGCAAGACTTGCTTGGATTCGATAAGGCCAGCAAAACTGTGGAGTGGTTGCTTACCAAGTCCAAATCTGCTGTCAATGAGCTCGTCCAAAGTACTGCTACTGGTGGAATTAGTACATCCTCTACGACATCCGAGTGTGAAGTGATATCAGGAATTGATGAATCTACAACCGCTAATGATATTCAGAAGCAGCCAAATAGAAGTAAAGTAGGGGAGAAGAAGAAGGCAAATAAACTAGCTCGTAGAGCTGTATTTAATCCAGTGGCAAAGGAATCAAGGAAACAAGCTAGAGCAAGGGCAAGGGAGAGAACAAAAATAAAGAAAAGCATTTTAAATATTGGTGATCAGTCAATGGCGGCTGATGAATTAAAGCGATTAGGATGTTGGAGTCCTTTTGAAACAGGTGAAGAATCAGGTATTCAAGGCTATAGTACTAATCATCAAGTAGAAGATCAACACACTACGCACCACGAGGAGCATCTTTTGGGGACTAAAGAGAATGTTGATGACTGTAATTTGGTTGTTACTGGCAACTGGAACCCATTTACTATCTTCAACTATCACCACAATACTGAAATTTCTCACGAGGTAGGTTTTACACTTCGTTTAGATCCAAGATTTATTTTGTAAGAGTTCAAGATTCTGATTTAAAAAAAGGATAGTCCGGTGCAAAAAAATCTTGGGTTCACGCTATTTTTAAAATCTTGTGGTTATATATATATATATATACACACACACACACATCAACCCATGACTATAATCACATAAGAATTGAGAACTTGGAAAGATGACTTCCAGTTAAGCTTTAGAGATTCATGAGTTCAAAGCCAAATTCTTTTAGTACTTGGTTTTAAATATTCTCATCAGCTTTATTTATTGATTTACTTCTTCATTTTCGTTATATTTTATCTTCCTGCAGCAACAATTTACAAACTTTCAGTTTTCTGGGAAGTTTTGGGAAGCTTAGGACAAGGAAGCTTCAACGAGCCACCTCTTGTTGATTTAGTGCAACTCAACCAGAAGAAGGCTATTTGGTTCTCTTGGTAATGCAAAATAAATTTGTCTAGCTATTTCATTTTGCGTATTCTATGAATAACTTGTTTGTAAATAAACTGATCTTTTTTCTTTTAAGTCATTCCAAAAATGTAATCAAAATTAATTTTGAATTTTAGTGGGAACATGAACCGTAACTTGTTTAGTATTAATGTATAGTTAATTAGTTATATCGATAATGTCATCAAACCACCTAAAAACACCAAAAAGAGAATAGTACTCATGTATGCTAATCACTAAAGATGGGATAGCCGCCACTTGAAAGTTCCATACTTTGATCATTTCCTGCTTAATCAATTTTACAAAATCTCCCAGTTTTTCTTTTTCAAATTAGTCATAAAATTTGGTCCAACTGACTTTACATCAACATAGTGTTATCAACATTATGGGAACAAACGTTTTGTGACGAACCAGCAAAATCACATAAAACATTCCATGCATTTTGGTGTCTTATGGATTCTATTTACATATTTCAGTTTTCTGCTATTATAGTAATTAAGATTCAACAATCTTATAGAAGACGTTCCAAAGATTTCATTTAACTTCTCTACACGTAGCATCTGCTTATATATTATGAGATTGACAGTACTCGATATATCATCAACGAGAATCATATAGTATGTTATTATTCGAGAACATGGAAACCGTCAACATCGGGGTCCATGTCACTCTTATTATTGAATTCAATCCTTTATGTTACTTTGAATTCATTATTAATGCACACTACCTAGTTTACATGATTCTCTACTCTTATTTGCCTTTTCATTTTGGAAGCTGTAAGCAACTTGCAACTTCTCCTAACAAGTTATAGCTGAAATCTAACAATGCATGAGAAACCGACCGTAATACATTTATTGATTAACCATGTATTTAGCTTAAAAATAGGAAGAGTAAAGCTGAGGTGAGACTAGATGGGAAATGCCTAAATGCAAAAAATTCAAATATCCAGGCTTGTTAGCAGTGTGACAGATGAAGATTTTATGCATAAAATTAAAATAGCTAAGATGATTGAAATAGAGAAGTGTCACTAAAGTGTCATGTGATAAAAGAACCTGCCAAAGTAAAAAACAAATTTTATTGAACAGATGTAAGACTAATGTTATATGAGAGTGAATGTTTTGGCCTTTAAAATCCTAACATATCCAGAAAATGAGTGTTGCATAAATACGAATATTAAGATATATGTACCTACATTCTCTTAAAAGCTACGTAGACCTAGCGAAAAAATAGAGTACAATGAAAAAAAAAAATCAATTACTAGTGAGGTTAAGTTTTAGTCATACTAATAAGTTTACTTTAGGTTCAATTTTTGCAATGTGTCATTTAGACTTGTTAGAGATATATATGCTAGTCGAAAATAAAAAGAATTTCTAGCACTGGACCAACTACGATAGGTTTTGTAATATATATGAACCGATCAAACATGCTTAAATGGAGTAACATGAACAGTGAAGCTCATATAACCGACCCAACTTTCTTGGGATTAAAGCATTGTTGTTATCGTATTTAGTTAAAGGCATATAGTAAAGTCTACTATACAACACTAAGATTAACTACAACACTAAGATTAACTTAATTGGTTGGTGTCCAATCAAATTCCCATGTTAGTGGTTGAAAAATTGAAAAATTATATATATAAGTTGTAGTGATACTATTAATGATGTGAGGATTTTTGAAAGAAAAAAATTGTATAGGCTTAGCATGCAATTGACAATATTTCACTATGTTAAGAGTATCT
Organism: Nicotiana obtusifolia; assembly: GCA_002018475.1. Taxonomy (NCBI): domain Eukaryota; kingdom Viridiplantae; phylum Streptophyta; class Magnoliopsida; order Solanales; family Solanaceae; genus Nicotiana; species Nicotiana obtusifolia. The sequence goes on from MCJB01015053.1 coordinate 268,443, forward strand.
TTAGGCTGACTTAGCCCAACAACTAGTATCAGAGTCGATAATTTGATAGGAGGAGTATGGAGATGACGAAATGCTGAAGTTGTTTTTAACTACTTTCACCATGCCAAAGGTTGCTTGGAGACTCGTGCACACAAGATGAAGCTAGTTCTAGACTTCGGTGGCCATAAATTCATGGTAATGTGGGTGGTAAATAGTGAATCTCATTAAATTATCATGTGCATTGTTATAATGATCCACATGGAACTTAGTTTGAGGCGCTGACATGTGAATCGTGATGATGGATCATGTAAAATTAATTTAGTTCGAGGGGGGACATTGTTAGATGTGCCAAAAAAGTTTCATATTAGTAGTTGAAAAAATTGAACTTGGCGCAAAGTGAACTAACATCACACAATGTTAAGAATATCATTAGGAGAGTTGAGTCCAAACAGTAACTCAGCTTGAGCCATATATAGAAGATGTTTCTCTTTAGACTAAGCCATCAAAATTAAGTTCCATAATTTTTTAAGTCAGCTGCAGTCCTTTTGTTTTCAGCAGAGTACTGTATTAAGTAAATGCCTTAAGATCTTGTTTCTGCGAAGTCAAATAATTCTCCGTATCAACATCTGATGTAATTATAGTAGTGCTTAATTAGTTTCTTTACGACTCATCATCGTTGCCAGCATCATTACTATGATTCTATTATATCCATTTACCTACTTATAGTACAACCTGGCAAGATGAGTGGCCAAGAGAGTCTAACTTTTAGTTAGTTCTGAGCTTTGAGAAATGGCATTATGTTCTACTCGACCATAAAGATAACAAATTCAACTCTTCATTTTCGGCTCAAAAGTCAAAGAAGAGGATGATGTTGTAATATTATGGACGATTTACTAGGTTACATTCATCGTATTTGATCCTGCTAATAAGAAGTCATATCTGAGGGACACTAATTAATCTCCTACTATAATGGAATTATTGTGGCTTTTCCACTATTCCTAGACGGCATTTTCAGGTAGGAAACAAATATTAAGATATGCCGTTTACTTCAATTAAGATATGCTATCATTACATAATTTAGTTCCTACAAAAGCTAGCCTTTCTCAAACTAATCTTCACTACCAAGTGATTTATATTTGTTTAACTATATATCAGGATTACAAATAAAGCAGAAAAAACAAGAAACTCAAATGTCACATAAAAGATGGATTTCTAAGTTATATGAACTCAAATCCATTGCTCAAAGATTTTAAAATGAGAAAGACTAATCAATTTATGAATATATATGTGTATAAAGATTCCACAAAAAGCATGAGATTTCTCTAATTTTTTCTACCATAGTTTTAAATAGATTAATAAACAGTTTGGACGAAAATGCTCCAAAATTTAACAGAACTTAATTTCTCATGGCAGACATTGTTCCTCAATAATCGGTACTGGATTAATAAGCAAAGAGAAGACCACTCACAAAAGGAATAGATCAGGATAAATATGGCTGGCTTACAGGACCAAGAAAGTGATAGGACCCTGCAAATGATTGCTTAATGAAAATAAAGGTTGAATGGAAGTGAGGAAGAAAGAAAGCGGAAAAAGGTATTGTATAGGTTAAATGAACCAAAAAAAGAGATGCACAAAAGTGTGGAGCATACTACATAGGAATAAATTCTCACTTTACACTTTTTCTCCTCATTTCTTTCATGGTGCACTCACGTTCTAAATATCCTAGATCCGGCCTCTAAAACCATGTCCTGTATAAGTTATAGATTACATTCCAAAATGATTATCTTCTTTCTCGATGGCTAGACTCTCTAAATTAATTAGCTATTGATAAGCGCCTTTACAAGAAAAAAAAAAATTAAATCTCCAATATAGGATACATGTCTGCGCTAGAAATTAAAACGGGAAAAGAGAATAATATGTTTAAACTACGGGGTGTCACAGCATTTCTTAATTTTAGTCGCATGCAATCCAAAAATTGTTAATTTAGCTTAGGCCGCCGTCGCCCGTCAGTGATTAGGTCATCCCTTGCTAGATGTTCTCTTCCTTTCTTCTTTACAAGTGGCGACAAATACTACTTAAAAGATTTTATATATGTTATGTGTATATACTTAATCCAATTCAAACAAATAGTGTTGCACACATGATTCCAGAAAAGAAATCTACCTTCTTGTTCATGGGACCAAAGACTTGAACAACAATAGTCTCTAAAGAAATTTTTTGCCACGTGCGACATCTTTAGCTGAATGGGGAGGACTCGTCATTCCAACTTGAGCATTATGTATCTGAATAATGAATTCCTCTGCTATTTAAATTAGGTGGTAGTAGTAGTAGTGAATGTTAATTAGCACAACAGAAAGGAGAAAAAAAAGAAGACAGAAACGTCAACACTTCTAGCTAGAACTTTGCTTATTGTTGTGTGTCTGTACGTTGTTCTATTGCCAATAATTTGCTTCTTTTTTTCTATGAAAAAGTTCCTAAGCTTACATTAATCTGCAAGCCGATTTAGCTTCCTCCCGCCCCCCACCCCGCCTTCTGGTAATTGCTATAGTAGTTATAGCAGTAATAGTTGACTTGGAAGAAGCAAGCTGATGAACTTTACAGTCAGGAAAGGGATTCTAAGATTCAATTATCAAATTTCTTTTCATCTCTTTCTTTCTTTTTTGGTTTCTTGCTCGATATTCAATATTTTTTGGTTTCTTGCTCGATATTCAATATTTACACTGAGACCCCAATTAATTCGAATTTACGTCACGTAACGCCTGTTAAAGAGAAAGCGTTTTCTACCATATTTTTTTAGTTCATCTCTTTCATTGCTTAAGGACAGTGGTGCTACTCCCCTGTGCCACAATATATAGGTTATTCATTTTAAGAAAAGAATCTCTTTCCTTGTTGGCAGAGAGTCGGTGCCCGAAAGGAATGCAGACGTTAAGCTAATGCCTATTTCCAAGAGACATAGCAACAAAAGGGAGTACAAAATTTCTGTTTGAAACATCGGACAATTTCTTTAATAAAATCCACCTAGTTAAAAAGGCGTTTATGTTTAATTTCATTTTATTATAAAAATAGAAATTGTTGAAGTGCCATGAGAAATTCTCAAATTTTTGGTTTATTAACTTCCAAATGGAGTTTCATTTTCTGCGGTTGCGTCCAAAGGTGTGGTTTAATAATAAATGAAGTGGGTCGAGAAACATGAAAGTTTAAGTTCAAATTCCAGCACAGGCAAAATAATAGTAGGTGATTTCTTCATTCTGTCCAAGCCTTGGAGGCGGACAGAATTATTTGACATCTGTATTGGTGGAAAATAAAGAATACTTTGTGGAACTAGTCGACTTGCACACACAACCTACACCATGATTGTTAAAAAGATGGAGCACTATTTTTTAACTTCCACTCCAAATGCATTTCTCCAATTTCAACCAAATATTGTTGCCTGCTAAATATGGTGGGTTCAACAATTTCTAGCAGAGTGCAGAACCACGAAGACATGATCTTCTTCTCAAAAAAGAGTGTCGACTAATTGATGAAAGTAGCATAAGCCATGTGGTAAATGGTCATAGTACAGACCATTTCCAGTCAAAATAATGAAGATATGAAGGAAAATGTTTCAAACCGGCAAGTACTACGTACTGTTCTTATTCACCCTGGTCCCCATCCTAAAGGTGGAAGCAGCAGCTAGGGCAGATTAGGTTTTTTGACCTAGGACTATTTGGTGTTAGTTCTTCCAACTAGGTTTTCTGTATAAACACGTGCGCTGTTTATCCTTGATGGACCCTTCTTCCTGAATTCTCTCCAAATATAATTCCTCAGACAGCTATTCTAGAAATTTCTTAGTAATTTTGCTGAAACCCTAGGAAGAATGGTACTTATTAGATCTACTAGAAACCTAGATAAAAGATAAGTTTCCGCTCAGATTCTATGGAGATCTAAGGGTGAAAATGGCATTATTGCCTAAAGCATTTCAGATCTGTTTTGGCTTAAAGCAGAAGCATCTGAAACTGTACCTGGAGAACCCTATATATGCGAAGTACCATGATTATACCATAGGGTATTTCTAACTTTTTTTCTGATGTGAGAGTTAAAAAAAGTATCAGATGCAAAATAATTTTCTGGACTTTGTGTATAACTAGATTACTAGATAATTTACAACCCTAAACTTAATCCAACCCCTAAGAGAGAGAATAATAGTAGGCATAGAGGAAAACATGAGAGAGAAACTGCGCTACAGTTGCTGGTCCAGATCAGAGGAACATTTTTCTTCTGTTATGCTAATAGAGAAGAAAACATCGAGGGCAATTCAAAGTAGCAAACAAACAAGGAAAGGAAAATAGAAGTGAAAACAACCCTACAGCAATGGAAGAGTATTGAGATCTTTCAACGCTACTAATTTGACGCCTGAAAAAACCTCAACTGAGGGAGCGCTGGGGAGGGTACATAGAAAAATGAGTGAGTGGAGCTTTTAAGTTTCTCTACTTTCAAAAATCGAATGCGAAAACTTTAATTAAAAGTGACAGGGTAGCATCTCGGCCATGGTAACAGACGGACATTCCTACTTGTGACTAATAGTAAGGCAAAAATAGAAGTTCAAACCCACTTAGGGACTGAAATAAAAATCACATAGTGATCCAAATCCCCTTTTTCCTTATTTCCTCCCTATTAATTTGACACTAGTATTCCTACCCATACATTGCACGGAGAATATTAAATATAATTTTTTTTCATAAAAGAATATTACTTGAAAACTTATACGACGCAAAAAAAATATGTAAATGATATTATTTTATGAACATGTAAAACATTAGATATTAATACATTCAATCCAAACTATTATTCTTGAACTACAATTTTGTTATTTATGTACTTGAAGAAATAAAAAAAAAATTAGGATAAAGTTTGTATTTAAAATATTTATCATCTTTTTATTTTGTTCATGAAATAGTAGATAATATTATTATATAAACCCGTCAAACACATACTTGACCTGATTGAGATAAAATCAGATGACACGAATGGAGAAGTGGCACACAATAGAGGTGTCAATAGATATTTAAAAATCGACTAAACCAACCGAACCGTACCATACCGAATCGATTTTTAGGTTTTATTATAAATTTATAACCGTACCGATAATTAGGGTAGGTTTTTTATTTTATAAAAATAAACCGAAAAAATGTCGAACCGTACCGAATAAATTTACATGTGAAAAATATATTTATATATTAAGTTTAAGAATAATAATGTATTAAAATTTTCCTTGAGCCTTGGAATTGTGAAAACAAGCAAACAAGTAATTAAACTCAAAATCTTAATTCCCAAACCTAAACCTATAATGCTACTGCTATTGAAACTAAATTATTTCTAACATATTCACTAGTAAGATACAAGCTATTCTAGCGATTAGTAGCAAACTACAATGTATTGAATATGTTTCCTTTCATATGATTTAGATTTATCTTTTTGAATACTTAATCTTCTATATACTTTATTTTTGAGTTCCAGCTTGGTTAATATCTTTCACTCGGTTAATATCTTTGTTTAGTTTCTTTTACGCTGCTGTAGAATAGTTGATGGATCTATACTCTAGCCATCATTAATATTTTCTTAATTCATCACCCTTTAAATAGTAAAAATATCTAGAGAATTTGCTAACCTCCTATAAAAGTATGTATATTATTGCATTCTACTTCTACTAGTGACTTTTACATGACACTAAAAAAAAATACCAAAAATTAATCGAACTGTACTGATATCGAAGAGGAACCAACATGATTAGGACGGTTTCGAAAAGCCTAATTTTGATTATGCATAGTAGAATAACTGAAAAATTAGTATGATACAAATTTTAGAAAATAACCGTTCGAACCGAACCATTGACACCCTAGCACACAGCCAATAAGAAGCATAACACCTGAGATCGCCAAGGGTCACGCTTGGGTCAAATTAAAGATCAATCACTTCAGTTTATCGTATCATCTCATCCTCTATAGATGTCAACACATTCCTTTTTCTTCTTTTTTTCCCGTGGTTTAGTTAGTGTAACGCATTATAGCCCAGCAAAATAATTGAATAAAAAGCTTGTACCAAATGTTGTCTAATCCTAGAGGACCCTTATCCTCTGCTGCTATTTTGCATCAGTCTTTAAGAGACGAATACTAAATGATGTGAGAGATGTCAACATTCCCAAAAGCGAATTTAACAAACAAGTTTTGGGACACCCTTTTAAGATATTTATGTGCTTCAGCAGAGACAAACACTAACGTTGCTGATGTCTTCATCACTTGTTCATTATCTCGAATTATTTTTCTCTTGTTTTTCAAACAGTATCATAATCTGGACTTTTCACTAAGGGGAATACAAATATAAAAAAGTAAACGAACAAACACTTTTTGGATTATACAAAGAGAATTCAACATTTAATATTATATATACATAATAAATTTAACCTTATATATACAGTATAGTTTTTCGGCAAAGAGGACTCGGACCCCTAGCTCCGCCATTGTTTTCTTGTGTACGTATTACTCTAGTACTGTGCAGACATTGATATCAATATTCGGTTGGCATTTTTTGGCCAAAATATGACCAAAATTCCCTGCTTTAATAACATGACCCTTAATAAGATTGATGTGCTAAAATTATTTAAAAAAGCTATAGTTGTAAGTCCCATCATTAGTTATTGGTATAGCAATATAATAGAATGGGAATAATGAAAAGAAAAGGAAAAGATTGTTACATGGCTTGTTTAGGATGGAAAAGAAATAGGGATTCAATTGTTTACACGGAAAAATAAAAAATAAAAAATGCTTTCTTTTGATTGAAAGACTTCGAGGGCATTCCATCATGTGTTCGTTTATTTGTCTTAATTGTCTATTGTAATTGTTGGATTTAATTGCATTGGTCCAATATATTTGAGAGTATCAAATTAACTTCAAGCTTTAAGAAGTATTTCATAGAGGCATCAAATCTTAAAAGTAGCATCTCCTACATACTCTTCATGAACAGCGAAAGCCTATATGCTTTAATATGTAGAAGGATTTTGGTCATCATTCTTAGGTCGCATTTATTTCAAAAACAGATAAAACTATTATTTATTTCTAGGTGCATTTTTCAATACGGTGATCGTATAGACAAAGTTATATAATTATACATACTCAACAGCCCTACAGTGTGAGATAATCCTGAGTATGTTATTGTTACTGTTGTATACATACTCAACATGGGGATAAGTTTTCAAGAGTATTACTCCTTAAGTAGGTAGGATGGAGTGCGAATTAATCATGAGAATTGATATGCTTTACAAGACATATCCACGCATGCCATATTGTACTGATTCTCCAGGATGGGCCGTAAGGTTAGCAGTGGGCCGGGCCATGTACAACTGCTTTAGGGGCAAGTGCACATATACAATTCTCATACTATTTAGAGACTAGCCATTACTTATTTTGTCTAAAAATTTTAAACTAAAAATCTCAACTTCAGGACAACTAAAAACATTTTTATCCTGAAAAATTAAAATTCGAGACGCACAGGCTAATTCCTCAATAGCAGTCATTTAAAGTGGCTACCTCGTGTCATTTCTATACTGTTCTAAGAGTCGATTCCACTTGGGTCTTCTACAACTCCCAGATCTAAATTCGACCCAGCTTCAAACAAGACAATGTAAATGAGCCAAAGACCAGGTGGTGGTATCGGGCCGCCTGACGTTCCTTGTTTGAAAATCTATTGCATCTAATTTGGTAGTTTAGTAGTAGTATATTACTACTATTTTCGTAATTATGATATGATTTAAAGGAGAAAAGAGTTGTAAATTAATAGTTACAACTTTACTTTGCACTAAATGTTGATCCAAGTCACATCAACGTACCTATTCTTGTTTTTACTTCCCTAAGTCCCACTTATTCTCCCCAAACCATTAGTATAAAAGAAAAACGGGGTATGATACAGAGTGCCCAAAGTAGAATTAAGAATAGCTTTAGGTTCCTAAAAGAAGCAGAAAATAAAGACAAGAAAATCATGAGAAGGGATTAAGACTGACCTGAATAAATCATATGCTCATAACCACTCTTTCTATCTTCATAGTTCCACCTGCCAGCTGATGAAAATATAAAGTACTATTACTGTATTAGCAGGCATTAAGTGAAGGAACACAACATTTAGAAAGAGCTTCCAAAATTTTCTTTCACATTTAAAAACCTCTAAGATAATATTTTGCTGTGCGGCATTTTCTGCTATTACATTATTTTGCTTGACATAGTACATTCTCAATATTTTTGTCAAGAGCAATTTATGTGGCTCATTCTTTCGGTCCATGCACGTTTCTCCATCTGCTAGTGAGAAAGCGAGAAGCTGTTGATGAAGGAATAACGTAGAGAGGAAGGAAAAAAAATGCTGGTAACTGAATTAAGGCTCGGGACTCCAAAAGAAGTGTAATATATCATAGGATACGACCACAGAGAAGAAGTAGATAGCTAAGAGAGACGTAATTTACGGGGCGAGAGGGGAAGCTAAAGAATAGAGCGACAAATCCCCAAAAGAAAGATTGCATCAATCACCCCTGTATAGCACATCATTTCCCCCTGCCACCCTCTTTGCGACGGGAGGATTGGAGCAACGAAGAAGTTATTTTCGTGTGACTTATAAATCACGGGTTCAAGCTATAAAAGCAGCTATTAATGTTCGTATTAGTATAGGCTGTCTACATCACCGCCTTGAAAATGCGGTCCTTCCTTGAACCCTGCCTCAGTACAAAATGCGTTATTGTGCATCGAGCTGTCATTTTACTCTCTTGCAAAATTTTTATGCAATAGCTTCTTTTGTCTTCCTTTTTCTCTTCGTTGTTTCTTTTTGTTACATAATACCACTCTATCCATCTCCTTTTATGTGAAGGTATTACAGTTTAGAGAGTTAAGCAGATTATTTATATTATGATTTTTCTCAAACTTCTTTAAATGTTTCAAAAATTATTAGCCATGTTGACTTGTACTAGTGTTATTCATGTTGTTTACAAATATGAAAACACTATTTTACAACATATTTTGCTCTCATTTGACCATAGATTTTAGTTACTTTTTTTAAAAAAAATAATTGAAAACATTGTTTAATTATAGAATATGATCAGTTTCTAAAAAATAAATTATAAAAAAATTCAAGTTCCCAGAAATTTATTTAGGACAATTTCTGGGTGAATTTTCTTTTTTTACTCACAATATTTAGTTTTTCTTCAAATAAAATGTATGTTCAAAAACACAATTTCAACTTTCAAAAATTATATTTTAACATAATTTCAAAAATTATTTTTTTATTATTCAGCTAAATCTATATTCAAATGCTAGCAAAGTATCAATACTTTAATTTACATCGAGCATCAAGTGTTTTGACCCTACTACTCTGAACTCTCGCATGAATTATGACATTGGGAGCATTTTTCTTTAGGATGTACGGGTAGGGGAAAGATTTAAAGGTTGAGAATCGAACCTTGTGGAATACTTCAAACAGCTTTTCATTCATTTAGTACTTCTCCTTTTGCTTTAAGCAAGCTTCTCTGTTCATGCATTTATTAATTTTATTTATGTTTTCCTGTAATATGGAGCATTATAACCAAGTTGATTCAGGATTTTCAATCAGTAAATTCAAATTACCATAACGTGCACTCGTGTTTCTTTTTTTTTTTTTGTGACAGTGATGCAAGCTCAATATAAATATGTATTTTTTTAAAAATCTTAACTACATGAATAATTTAAAACTGAACATATAATGACCTCCAGTCATCGCCGAGTATGTATCCCCACATATATGCAACACGAGACTTGATCTATAAAGGAGATAAAGAGATCAGTTTCGGGGATATTTTCAGTAACGATTCAAGGATATATTATTTACTACTCTTTCCTTTATATTTTACAAATACAATAGGTATACTCTTATCCTTTTTCTTTTTGATGGTTGGAAAAGGGAGTATGGACCCTCTTTTTTCGTTTTCCTAATGCTGGTGTCTGATTTAGCTTGTGTATCATTTCATCGGATATTTGTTATTTCATATCAACACAATTCTCAGATAATATTATTTATCAAATTTAAGACTGATAAAAGAAAATTTTATTGGGGGGAGAGGAGGTGGAAAGAACTAGCTACTTCTTAATATTGTATGGGTCAAAATCTGCCTTTAGAATATTTAAGCCAAAATAATACTAAGGGAAGAGTTCCCAAGTCATCGTTTGTCGAGAAAGCCGAATGAGCAGCAAAAGCTGTGGTCGAAGAGTCGACAAGAGCCGTTATCAACAAGAGCCGTGGTCGAGGTGTCAACAAGGGACGAGGTCGAGGTCGAGTATCATCGACAGAATAGTAACGGCTAGTTTTCAAGATAGGATATTAAAGAGAATATTCTAGTGGATATTCTCTGCACTTGTACTATTAAGGTTTCTTAAGAACATGTCCCATATAAATAGAAAAAAGAGACAATAATAGGGGCATGTGATATTCATTTGTAAAGAACACACTTTGACAAAAAGATTCGTCTCTCTCTCTTGCTAAGATACAAACTCTACCTTTTCACTAAGATTCTTGTCCATACTTTTCCATCAGATCTGAGAATAACTCGAATATTCAAGGATTTGTCTATCATTCATCATTGTCAGAAGGAACATCCATCTATTCCATCCTTTATTGGGTAAATCATTCCTCCTATTTACTTAGATGTCATTTATTGCTATTCATTATTATTGAATGCTATATTATTGCTCCTGATTTCTAGAACATTTATTGTATGTTATTGCCACCGTCCTACCAGACCCACACATCATTTACTGTTTTTTTAACAACCTTATCTAAGGATATTATTGTTAACTAAGATTAACCCCTGTTCACATAGATTTAATTATTTGAACAAAGATTTATATTGTTTGGTCTAACAATTGAGCGTCGTCTGTGCGAATTTCTTAGTTAAATATTTAGTGTCCTTTAGATCTACAATTAACACAAGTCACTAACATCAAAAAATCCAAGACCCCTTTCTTTGTGTATACAAACCTTACTTGGCAGGTAACCAAGAAGAAAGGACAAGGATAACAAGTAACCTCCCAACCAACCTCATGAATGCATCAACGAAAGCTGTAAAACGTCAGATGAGGGCACGACGCCCAGTGCGTCCCCAAGACGAAATGGGTCCACACCCCCACACTGCAGCATAACAAAACCCCGTGGTAAAGGATCCTCCACGTATGCAGAGTAAGGGACACCCCCAGCTTTGAAAAAACTCCTCGAGGCATGGCAAACTGACACGCTAACAAGCGTCCTCAACAAACCCGCTCCAGGCACGACTACAGAAATCGCAAGAACTTGCACGATACAGCAAATAAATGAGCAGTACAACCAACCCCTCCCTCCAACGACAGGTATAACTCGCAATGTCATTGATATTATAGGTGACAACGCCCTCGCCGCCATTCTAAAAAGGATGGAAGAAATGGAAAATAAAAACAAGTTTCTCCGAGACCAGATGAAAGAACACCAAGAACGGGTTGATAAGTTACCGGGTGCTCCTAAGCTGCTGCCGAAAAGGGACGCCAGCCGGTTCATCGAGCAGCGATACAGTGACGATGCAACCCAGCATGTCATACCAAAGACCTTTAAAATGCCGCCTACCTCAGGGTATGCGACGGTACGACCAATCCTGAAGATCACGTGACTCAATATGTCACTGTCATGAAAGGCAACGACCTCGCCAAAGAACAAGTGTCCTCCATTTTGTTGAAAAGGTTTAGCGAAACCCCCACAAGAGGAGCATTGGCGTGGTATTTATAACTACCAGCTCGGTCCATACAAACCTTCAAAGAAATAACCGACAAATTTATAACCTTCCATGCCGGTGCCAAGAAGGCCGAGGCGAGAGTAAACGACATATTTGCCGTCACGCAGTCCTTGGGAGAGGGGCTATGGAGCTTCCTCGCCCGGTTCAACCGAGTAAGGATAACTCTACCAAATGTATCTGAAGGGATGGCGGTCACAGCCTTTCAGAATGGGCTGAGTAGAGATGGTTCGAGAGCAACCAGAAAATTATTGAGTTAGCTGATAAAGTATCCCCCAACCACTTGGGATAAAATCCATAATGTCTATTGTGCCGAGGTCCGTGCAGATGAGGACGACCTTAACTGACCAACTCACCGGCTAACCTCAGTTCAAGCTGAATTTAGAAAAAATCGAAGAGACAGCACTAGAAGAGACCATTCAATTTCGCGACCTAAGGGAGCGACATCAATCGTATATCAGGACGGCCGCTGCACCTCCCCCCTACCACGAAGAAGGCCCATCCAGGCCGAGGACGGGAACTCATCGGAACGAAAGTGGCATGCCTACTTTATTATCTACTCACAGTTTTTGTGTGTCACCTACAGAGATAGTCTACGCCCTGGAAAAGCTCGAAAGTGAAATGGCCGCCGAAGATGAGATCAGACCTGAACACTAAGAAGTTCGACATCCTCTGTGAGTTCCACCAGGAATAAGGACACACAAAAAAAAGATTGCATCACCCTCAGGCAAGAAGTCATGAACATACTGCGACAAGGGCACCTCAAAGAGCTGTTAACAGATAGAGGAAGAACCAATTTCGCTAGAGGACGCGAATACCAAGGACCGTAAAATCCGTGCTCACCAGCTCGCACCATCAACATGATAATCGGCGGCGGAGATGATGCCTCTATCAACATCGTGAAGTTTACCACTAACCACAATCTCAAGAGATCCATCACCCGCGAACGGTACGACGAACTCGAAGAAAGTATCATCTTCGACAAGTTGGATGCCGACGGTTTGACTTTTCCTCATAATGACGCCCTCGTTTTATGAATTTTAGATACTGATGTTAAACGCATTATGGTAGATAATGGGAGCGGCGCGTGCATTATCCATCCCCGAGTACTTACCCAAATGAGACTCGAAGATAAGATAGTGTCGCGCTGCATCACGCTAACTGGTTTTAATAATTCAGTTGAATGGACATCCGAGGAAATTACACTCCCCGTTTTGGCCGGCAACATAACTCTGGAGATGACATTCCACACCATGGACTAAGCCACTGCGTACAACGCCATAGTGGGACGACCATGGATACATCCCATGAAAGTTGTTCCCTCCAGTTTATACCAAATGAAATTCCCAACTCCATAGGGGATTTTCAGCATACGCGGAGAAAAGCGCATATCAGAGGAATGCTACCACATTTCCTTAGACAGCAGGCCACCTAACAGAGAAAAGACAAAGAAATAGAGGCATAGCAATAAGCAGTGTCGAGGTCAGAGCAAGATGAGATAGAAGACGTTATCAAGGACCCTAATATGGTCAATGCCGCTGGGTCGACCATAGAACACCTCGACCCCGTAGTTGGATCTCCATGACCACACCAAGAAGGCCTATATCGGCTGCAAGCTTCAGGAACAGGGTAAATTATGTCAATTCTTAACAGCTAATGTAGATTGTTTACTTTCACCCATCCAGATATGCAGGACATCCTAAAGGAAATTTCCACGCACAAATTAAATGTTGACCCACTCCACCCCCCAAGGAGACAAGTCAGACGTAAATTCAACTCCACAAATAATGACGCAGTGCGCAGGGAGGTGGAAAAATTGTTAGAAAATGGATCCATCAGGGAATCGAAGTATCCCAAATGGGTCGGTAACATAGTGATAGTCAAAAAGAAGAATGGCAAATGGCGAATGTGCATGGATTTCATGGATTTGACCAAAGCATGCCCGAAGGATTCGTTCTCGTTGCCACACATTGACCAACTCATCGACGCAACGGCTGGGCATGAGCTACTAAGTTTCTTGGACGCTTACTCAGGCTATAATCAGATCTTTATGGAAGAGGAAGATCAGGAAAAAATCACGTTTATCACCCACCAAGGAACGCATTGCTACGGGGTCATGCCTTTTGGACTAAAGAACGCAGGAGCTACTTATCAAAGGTTGGTGACTAAGATGTTCAAAGACCAGCTCGGCAAAACAATAGAGGTATATATAGATGACATGCTGGTCAAGTCCAAAAGGGGAGACGATCATATCGATCATTTGAAAGAAACTTTCGATATACTCAGATAGTACAGAATGAAGTTGAACCTAGAGAAATGCGCATTCGATGTAGCCTCGGGAAAGTTCTTGGGTTTTCTGGTATCACAGCGAGGGATTGAGGTCAACCCAGACCAAATCAAAGCCATTGAGGGGATACCGAAACTCTTGACCACCAAAAAATAAGTCCAAAGGTTGACCGGTCGCATCGCGGCCCTATTATGGTTCATCTGGCGGTCGTCGGATAGGTGCCATAAATTCTTTGGCGTACTCAAGAAAGATAACAACCTCGAATGGACTTCCGAATGTGTCCAGGCTCTGCGAAAACTAAAGGCATACCTGTCATCTCTACCTTGCTTTCAAAACTCGAGCCAAGGGAGCGTCTCTTCATCTATATGGATGTATCCGAGGTAGCTGTAAGCGTAGTCTTAATTCAAGAAAACAAAGGTACGCAATCTCCTATCTATTACATTAGCAAAACACTCGTCGATGCCGAGACGAAGTACCCACTCCTCAAAAAATTGGCTCTGCCTTAGTCGTAGCTTCACAGAAGCTTAGACCATATTTCCAATGTCACTCCATCTCGGTCATCACGACTTTCCTCCTCATAAGCATTTTTTATAAACCTGAACTATCAAGAAGCTGCGCAAATGGACCATCGAGATGAGTGAGCACGATATCAAGTATGAGCCTCGAACGGCGATGAAGTCACAAGTACTCGCCGACTTCATAGCCGACTTCAGCGTAAAAATAATTCCTGAAGTCGAAAGGGAAGCCGTCCAAACCTCCCTCCAAACACAAGACCTCTGGGTCCTATATACCGATAGAGTATCCAATGCATCAGGGTTCGTACTGGGACTCGTACTCGAAGTCCCAACATGCGAAGTGATTCGCCAGTCCATAAGGTGCCCGGATATGACTAACAATGAGGCCGAGTATGAGGCCGTAACTGCAAGTCTAAGACTAGCACTCAAATATGGAGCAAAACGGTTGGAATCGCGCTGCGATTCCCAGCTCGTAATCAATCAAGTCACAGGGACTTTTTAAATCAAGGAACAAAGATTGCAAAAATGCCAGACCAAAATCTGCAAGCTACTACCTAAATTCAATGAATGTCAGCTCGACCAAATCCTACGAGCAGAATGTCGAGGTAGATGGCCTCATCAAACTAGTCGTAGCCACCAAAAGCATCACAACGAAAGACAAAAACGTGGTCCATCTCCTCAACTCATCACTAGACCAAGTTGAGGTAAGAACCATAAACTTAACTCGGGACTGGCACAATCGTATTGTCGCATACCTGCAGGACGCTACACTCTCTAGCGACAAAAAGGAGGCCAAGAAACTAAGAATGCAAGCGGCCAGGTACAGTATCCTCCGCAACAATCTATACAAGAGGACCTATGGCGGCCTTCTAGTGAAGTGCTTGGGCCCGAACCAAACTCAGCGCGTCCTTGAAGAAGTTCACAAAGGCCATTGCCGGGCTCACTCCGGCAACCTGGCATTGGTCAGATGCCTTATGCGGGTAGGATATTACTGGCCCACCATGAAAAAGGATGAAGCAAACTTCGTAAAGAGATACGAGCAGTGCCAAAAATACGCCCCAATGATTCACCAAGTAGGCGAATATCTCTCCGCTCAGTCATATCCCCTTAGCCATTCATCAAATGGGGAATGGACATCGTGGGTCCCCTACCAGAAGGGCGAGGTAATGTACGATTCCTTTTGGTTTTAACTGAATATTTCTCTAAGTGGGTGGAAGCAGGAGCATTCTCCCAAGTACAGGAACAGGAAGTAATCACCTTTATATGGAGAAACATCATCTGCCGTTTCGGCCTTCCCAAAAGAAATCAGCTATGACAACGGACCCCAGTTCACAGGAAAGGGAACTGCCGAATTCTTCGAGAAATGGCATATCAAGAGGATACTCTCGACCCTGTATCACCTCGCTGGTAACAGACAAGCAGAGTCCTCCAATAAGCCAATGCTAAACATCATGAAGAAGAAGCTCGAAGACGCCAAGGAACTGTGGCCGAAAATACTACTGAAAGTATTGTGGGCCTACCGAACAACTCTGGTCTGTGGGACCGAGGCAGTAATACCACTCAAGGTCGGAACCCAGCCTAAGGTACTCCCATGAGAGCGGCCCGAGTAACGACGTGAGCAGAAGGCAGGAACTCGACGAAGTCGACGAACGAAGAGATATGGCCTACATAAGAGTGGTTGCCCAAAAATAACAAGAATAACGCTATTACAATAGAAAAGCAAAGGTCATGACACTCAAAGTTAGGAATAAGTACTGAAAGCTAAAACTAAAGCGAGCAAAGATCCCAGGGAAGGCAAGCTGGGAACAAATTGGGATGGTCCACATAATATCACATTCTAAGCAAACAAGGGTTCGTTCCAATTAGAGACAATGGAAGGAAAGCTACTACCAAACAATTGGAATATCAGCTACCTCAAATACTTCAATTTCTGAGAGAAAAAGCGTCTCCCACGCCGTACTCTTTTTTCCCTCACTTGAGTTTTGTCCCATTTCGGTTTTCTCAAGGAGGTTTTTACCTAGGCGGCGAAGGGAATGTTTCGAGTCGAAGTACGTGAAGGTAGAGCAATGGTTACTATTTCATTGCTCAACCTCTCAATATTCTCCAGATCGACCAATGAAGGGACTAGATAGACCGGGACTGTGACTGGAACGCCAGCCAACATCCGAAAAATTTGTAAATCTCTCTAAGTATGTAACCAAAACAACAATGTCAAAGCAATAAACTTTACGCTTATCAGCACATCTTTCTCGCATTTAGGTTATGTTCGACCCTGCTCGAACAAACGCCTATCGACCCTCGGCCGCAATTTAATAAAAGGTTATATTCGACCCCGTTCGAACAAACACTTGCCGGCCCTCGGCCGCGAATTAATGAAAGGTTATATTCGACCCCGCTCAAACAAACACCTACAGGCCCTCGGCCACAATTTAATGAAAGGTCATGTTCAAGCTCGCTCGAACAAACACCTTCCGGCCCTCGGCCGCAATTTAATGAGGTCATGTTCGACCCCGCTAGAACAAACACCTACCGGCGCTCGGCCGCAATCTAACGAAAGGATTATGTTTTATCTCGCTCGAACAAATTCCTATTGGCCCTCGGCCCACTCTAACAAAGAAACAAAATATATATAAGTATATAAAATAAACCATAGGAAAAGAAGAAGATGCAAGGAAACACTCTAACATTTCATATACTTAAAAAATTTGTTTACAATAGGCTCGTGAAGACGCCAGCAGAAACATATACAAAAAAGAGCAAAAGAGAACTACTGGCCACTACCATTACGGCCTTCAACATCCCCGTCGACTTGGCCCTTAACAACATCACCTCTTTGGCCATAATCACCCCCGAGATCACCACCTTCGCCCTCAGCATATCTAGCATCAAAACAGGCATTCTCCCCAAGCCGGTCCAACCCTCGTTCCCCTCGTCGTCACCGACCTCAGGTATGGCGGGATCATACCTACAAGCGACTCGAGCATCACGAGCCTTAACACGAACTTCTTCGAGGGCGACTGCAGAAATGGATCTCACCTTATGAAGATCTCGAAATACATCCAACTGAGCTTCGGCGTGAATCCATTCCTCATATAAGTCCTAAGGAACGTTTGGCAAAACCAAAGTAGGAGAAGAAGATGGTTGTGCAAGTAATTGGGCCTTCTCAGCTTCCAAAGCAGCCACCCGATCATAGAGGATGGAGTTATCCTTCTGCAGCTCTCTGATCCTCTTCTCTAGTCGATCTTCTTTAACTTTCGCCGTGGACTGGTCAATCTCCCGGTTAGCCCGGAGGGTCCTATTCGCCAACTCTAGCATCTCTGATTTCCTCCGAGCCTCCAAATGGGAAGATTTCTCCTTCTCAAGATCACTCTGCTTCTCGACAACTTCACCTTTAAGAACCTCCAGCTCAAGCCGACATTCTTCCAATTGCCCATGCAGTTCGACCACTTGTGCTTGAAGGTCACTACATTAAGTCTCCACGCCCCTGCTGACCTCAAGCTCCTCTTTCCTACACCTTAATGTCCCCTCAAGGACGCTACACTTCTCGATGACTTTCGCCAGTTCGTCGACCTTCTCCTTCAACTCATCACGAAGGGCCTGCATATTGCCTCCCTCACGAAATTGCCTGCAAAACTCCCAGTACTTGCCCCAATACTCAAAGTATTTGTTTTTCAACCTCACAAATCTTTCTCTACGCTTTTCCTCCCTTCGAGCGCTTTCAATCTCCAAAATCACCATCTGCAATCACAAAAAGGAAAAGAAGTAAGGCAAAAACGAAAACATCCCTACTAAAAAAGACAAAAAAGAGGAGAAGGACAAAACACCAAGCACTCATCCTAAGAGCAAGATCGGCAATGCTCCTCGACAAAGTGACATCGTCCAACTCTTTGAGGGTCTTACCCTCTCTTTCAGAGAAAAGAGGGCCGAGAGTAAGAACCAGTTCTCCGTGTTTTTCAGCAAGTCACGATCCATAGAGATCGCAATGGTCCTTGTAGACCACTCCAACCTTATCTCAAATTAGGTAAATCCTTCCTTCATCATCTTCAAATCGTCCGCATCAACATCCGAACCCGACTCATCGTCTTCCTTGGCAACGCCTTTACTTCTCTCGTTGGCCGGCAAGGATGTATCAGCAGCTGGTTGGGAAGTCGATACCTCCTCTCGCCTCAAAGTATTGAGAACGTCAACAGCCGTTCCTTCCACTTCCGCAACCATAGAAGGGAGAGACATATCCACGTCGGCTTCCGCCAACCTCGGAGTCTCGGACTCTGGCTCGATATTATCTCTAATGAAAATGGCTGCCGTCTCGCGCATTTAAAAATTACCCGCCATTAAGTCAACGGCTCGGGCGACCCCGTCGCCGTCATCTACAGATCTCTTCTTTCGGGGCATCTAATCCCCCTCGCCTCGCACAAGTTCATCGTCTTCACCTATAAGACGGTATAAGGGAGAGGCTGAGGTCTCTATTGTCGAAGCCCTCACGGGCGAGGAAGGAGCAGGACTGGACGCTGCAACATGAGGGATTAAAGCACGAGCAAAAATAGCCGTAGTCGAGGATGGAGCGGAACCCGAGGGCGTAGCAACAACAGCCTTTCTTTTTCGAAACGAGGGGCGGGAGCTCTCGACCTCCTCGAAGATCCCCTGGCTGAAGCTAGGAAAATCACAGGGAAAGGGGAAGATCAGCAAAGTAAATGAAAAGGAAAGAAACTAAGACTCCGATAATAAAAGGGACTTACCAGCCGAAGGGACAGTAGGCCCAAACCTCTTGAAGAAGCCCAGCCACTCACGAATCCCCACGATGTGAGGGAAGATCCGACCAACCCAGTGAGAAATGTCTTCGACAAAGGAGCAGGCGAGATCTTGGCTGCACAAAAAAAAAAAGACCAGAAATCAAAGCTCAACACCAAGCAATGGAGAAAAGGAAGACACTTACAAAAAAAGAAACTAGGGACTTACGAGTACAATTCCAAACCTCAAGAAAATTGTCAATGTTGGCCACCACATCTTCGGTTTTGACGTAGAAGTAGTTTAACCAAAATTGGCTGTTAGCTTTGTCGTCCATCTTCACCACCAAGCACTTGCCTCCTCGGTAGTGAAGGTTCAACACTGTCCCCCTATAGGGACGAACAGGTGTATTAAATACCGAAGTGTAAGTTCGACTTCGGTCAGCTTGGCAAATTTTGGTGAGCATCCTTATGAGTTTGTAAATGTATGGCGCGAGCTGGGTTGGGCAAACGCCATTATAACGGCAAAATTCCTCCACCGGCGGAAGGAGAGGAAGGGTATAACCGACTTGGAAGGGGTAGGCATAGAAGGTACAGTATCCAGGGCGATAGACCAGCACCGTATCCCACCCAGCCAGGATTAATTCAAGGTGATCGAGAATGCTGAACGTATCCCTAAGCTCTCCCAATTCCTTCTCCGTCATCACCGACCGAAAGGTTCCAGGGTCGACTTCAAGTGATTTTGAGAAATCAGACTTGTTGTCAGGATTGCGAGGAACTATCTCCTCCACCAAAGGGAAGCCCCATCCTGAATGGCGGCAGGAGCATTCCCCTTGTGAGGGTGGAAGACCATCTTTGAAGGGACCGCATCACTTCCCTCACTACATTCAGAAGGTACATTAGTCATGTCTTAACAGAAGAAAGAGAAATATCAAACAATGAAGAATTAGAAACGATGGAAACCACTGGAACAGAGGAGAAGTGTCAAGTCAGAGAAAAGAAAGAAAGGGATATGGGGTTTCGAAGTAGAAAGCTTGAAACTTCAAAATCACACCCTAACATCTCTATTTATAATAACTCAGGCATCAGAACCGAAAACGATTCATCATTACTAGCACTGTAACTGAAGCAGCAAGTTTAATCGAGGGACACACGCGAAATGAAGCAATGCATCGGGAATATGCGTCATAATGACGCATGACATCATGACGTCATCCTAATTCGTGGATAGCCCAACTCCAATAAACCAATCGGGAAAACCAAGGCGTTTTGAAATAAGCAGCCCGCGTAAGGCGACATTGCTAGTTTGCTATGACCACAACAACTTGCACGGCTTGTCCGAGAGTCTCGACCACAACGAGCAAAATTCGCACATCGACCCCGCCCGAGGCCAGCCTCAATAAGCGGAGGGAGTAACTATATGGGTCAAAATCTGCCTTTAGAATATTTAAGCCAAGATAATACTAAGGGAAAAGTTCCCAAGTCGTCATTTGTCGAGAAGGCCAAGGAGCAGCAAAATCTATGGTCGAAGAATCGACATGAGCCGTTATCAACAAGAGTCGCGGTTGAGGTGTCAACAAGGGACGAGAACGAGGTCGAGTATCGTCGACAGAGTCGTCACGGTTAGTTTTCAAGATAGGATATTAAAGAGAATATTCTAGTAGCTATTCTTTGCATTTGTACTATTAGGGTTTCTTAAAACCATGTCCGATATAAATAGAAAAAAGAGACAATGATAGGGACATGTGCTATTCATTTGTAACAAACATACTTTGACAAAAAGATTCATCTCTCTCTTGCTAAGATACAAACTCTACCTCTTCACTAAGATTCTTGTCCATACTTTTCCATCAAATCCGAGAATAACTCGAATATTCAAGGATTTGTCTATCATTCATCATTGTCAGAAGGAACATCCACTTATTCCATCCTTTATTGGGTGAATCATTTCTCCTATTTACTTAGATATCATTTATTGCTATTCATTATTATTGAACGTTATATTATTGCTCCTGATTTCCAGAACATTTATTGTATGTTATTGCCACCGTCCTACCAGACCCACACGGCATTTATTGCTTTTTTAACAACTCTATCTAAGAATATTATTGTTAATTAAAATTAATCCCTGTTCACATAAATTTAATTATTTGAACAAAGTTTTATTTTTTTGGTCGAACAAACGTGCCAATTCATAAATGCACATCGTTTTCATTTCAGCCTAATAAGTTAAGAGTACAAAATTGAAATGGCGTGCGAAAAAGTGAAAAAAAATCTTGACCAAAAGATTACTTTTTTGGGTAGAATGCATATTTAGACGAAAGAGAAGTGGGTGCAAAGTTGAAAAGTAATGTTCAGAGAAAAGATGTACAATGTACAGGTGCCCTAAGCAGTACATCACTGTTTTGATATTTTTCCTATATCTGCACACCTGCTCCTTATGTACCTAATTACTGTTTTGATCTTTCTCTTTTTAATGCTTAATATGTACTACCTTAGGCCAAAGCAGTTCCTAAGCACTATCCATTTCTGGTTAAATTAACTCGGGCTGCATAGTCAGAAGAGCTTGAAGGGAAAAAGGATAACTAGAAAAACTAATTTCAACATTCAAAACAATAGAACATCTTGGTTTACATATCTAAAATACACTTTGTTACTCCCTCTGTCCACTTTTACTTGTACAGTATTTTAAAAATAGATTTTTTGTTTTACTTGTCACTTTTAGCGTATCAAGAGAAGACAACTTATTTTTCATGTTATACCCACAGTATTAATTACTCATTTTAAATTATTTTCTCAAATTCATTAAAAATATGCATCAAGTAATATGAGTATCATGATAAATTATGCAATTCATTTATTATTTCTTAAGGAGTGTGCAAATTCATTTATTAAGTAAAAGTGAATGGAGGAAGTATATATGAATGAAATTAAAAAAATTTAAATTCTTATGCATGGACAATAAAAAGATATTTATATTATTAGGTTTTATTTATTTATTATAATAAGTAACCTGTCTTATTTTACAAATAAATAGCGAAAACATTTTTCCATTATTCAAGAAGCTAGCCAGCATAGATAGCCTAACATGTTACAAACTTAAGTGCTAATGTCGCTACTGCTTTGGTCATGCTAGATTATAGGCTTACCTAACTAAATCTTTTTTTGGTGCTTGATTAGATATATAGTCAAGTGACATATTATAACAGCACAAGGTTAAGGTATGAGGATAAGATTTGGGTATTTTTAACAGTAGCCGTTGACAACATGTAAATGTTAATAGAAGTGATAGCTAAAAGTAATTTCCTCAAGGATTTGTCAATTTCTTTCTCTTAATGGGAAAATTTTCAACGGTTTAAAGTAGTAAAACTCTAGACAACAACGACGACAACAATAAATCCAGCATAATTCCACACAAAAAAAATTAATACAGATCATTTCACTTTCAAGTGTGACAGTTATGCCAGAAAACATTTTCCTATAAAAACATTTTCAGCTATTCAAAGAAATCAAAGACTTGAAAATGATTTAATCAAGTTCTTCAAGGAAACAGTTTCCAACCTAGCAAACACACTTAAATTTAAAAGACAACAGTTGCGCCACAAACCCAAACAAGCTAGAGCCGATAATATAATTTTTTATTTCTTTCTTTAAGCTCAACTCATACCATCAAAGTAAAAAACTTAATCAGATTAATCCAACATATTATATATAGATTAAATAATAGTAATAAATAAAATAATTAGATTAATCCAGCTTATCCACTAGAGGCAGTCAACAATAAAAAGATAGTTACCCCAGCACAGCGGCGTATCAGAGGTCACAAAGAAAAAAGAGTTAAATAACGTGTTATTACATGTCAGTTAAGACTCCGGACAAGCAAATTTCAGACATTATGGCTCTACCACTAAAAACTACACTTGAATTGAACAGATAAGAGAACAAAATAACCTATTTCTACAAGGAAATTACTGTACAAAATCATGATTTTCCAAGCGTTCGGTTTTTAATCCTAATTTTAAGTTTATGCGAAGAACTAGGTGGCGGAGGCGGAGCATTTACACTTGTATCACCTCTATCTACGTTTAACTTCACCCCGCTAGACCCCCCTGGTTTCAATTGTACAGTTACTCCTTTAGCCTCAGTATCCGCATACCTACAATACAAATCCGAAGAGGTTGCCTTTGCTTCTACACCGTTCATCACCTGTCTTAATTCAGCCTCATCTTTTCTACTTTCTTGCTCCACTGAACTTGCCTTATGATGATCATTCCTGATTGCCTCAGCTTTGGCATCTCGCTGCTCATTCTTTCTTTGACTCCCCACAGATGTTGAAGCCTTTGTCTCGTCTTGCAAGAGCTTTGCTAACTCCTTCTCCTTCCGTTTCTTCTCCTTCTTTAACCTTTTCCGCTCCAAGTACTCCGGGTCATCTTTGCGCCCCTCCAGCTTTCGTTTCTTTCCTCTGTCTTTCTTCTTTTCCTTCACTTTGCCCTGAACTGGAAGTTTAGGCATTGTCAACAAATGTAAACTTGCATACTTATTTGGTTCATTCTCAGGATCGTCACCTCTCGTGATACCAGTTGATAAGTGATCATCAGGTCGTGGCACCAGAGAAACTTTGCTTGACTCAGCGGTGCATTGCAATTCCTTCGCTAGCTCTTCACCTTCGATTGCAACTTTGACACTTCCAATGCTGGCAGTAACATGAGATCCAACATCATGACAAGAGTTAACATCCTCGGGAAACTGGTTACCACTGCTCAAGATTTCAACAACATTTCTTTGAGGTGCATCAACAGAAACTGAGCTGCTTGCCCCACGGTCAACATCACGAAAACCATCTTGAGATTTGTCCATCGTTACATTTTCATGATCCTCGGCTCGAGAGGATGTCACAGTTTTTTTCACTTTAATCTTGAAAACCGGCTTCTTTCTTTCATGACTTGCAGAAACTGTATCAGGTTCTCTGGAAGGTTCAGCAATTCCTGAACTATCTGGTAAATGGTTGATTACTGGCTTCCCTTGATCACGACTTTCAAGAACATCAGCTGCTGGGGGTCCCATGGACATAACTGCAGTCTCATGTAACAGGCTCACCATTGGTTTTGTTTGCTCATTACTATCAGGTAAGGTAGGTTCTTCTCTAGAAGGAGCTGCAGAACTAGCCAATGGGAGGTCACCCACTGGCTGCATTCCTTCATGCCTGAGATTCAGTGAATCTGCCTCGTTCTGGACCTCTGTAACAACCAAAATATCAGGTATAGCACCAGTCGCAGTGTTTGTAATTTCGTTACTCATTAGAGCATCATCTGCTTCTTTCCGGACCTCTGGTACAAATAAACCATCAGGTACAGAGCTAGTAGCAGCTTTTGCATTTTCATCGCCCGGAACAGCATTTGCTTCCTGAGGAGCTTCTGCAATGGCTGAATCATCAATTATACCTTCAAGGTTCTCCAGAGAAGGTTCAGAAGGTTTTGATTGTTTGACAAGAGCAGCGAAAAATTTTTTAAGTTCGCTACAAGTTTCGGCGTGCCCCATCCTCAAACTTCCATCTCTTGGCACTCCATACAGTGTAGGCGCTCTGAAAGAAATTAAATTTTAAAACAGTAAACAATAAAAATCAGCAGCTAAACAAACTGCATAGCAGAAAAGGTAGTGGTCCAAATTCAACAGATAGAGGGAAATACTTCAACGTGCAACAGATTCTGATAAAGTAAACATGCTGTAATAAACAAAAGGCAAATTTTCTAGAAATTGTATCGTCATGGTTTGTGCTATGCGTTGAGATACACAAATTTCGTTCTAATTCACTTTTTCATATCATGTGTGGAGATCGTTTTATGTGACAAAGGAGGATCACCATGTAAATCACACAGGCAAATGATTTTCGACACTAAGCAAGTTTTAAAGGAATATAAGGCGCTTTATTAGAAATCCACAACTAATGGGAGCAAGCAAAACAAGCTTCCTTGCAATCTCCAGCAGATAGCAAAGCAGATTGAAGTATACCAGAATCCATCACAATAAACAGGTAATAATGGAATAGGCACCTTCGAGCAAGGACTTGTAAGATGCAGAACAAGTAATGACGAAGAATAACATTGTTAAACGAGGTTGGGCTCTCAAGGAGACGCAGTAAAGCAACGAGAGTTACACCCTTCACATCACTGTCAGAATCAGACTCATTTCTTATCTGACATAAACGCATGGCATGCACACCTAACTTCACTTGACCTGTGATCAAAGCAGAAATTATTTACTTTTTGCACCTGTATCCAAACAAAGTTAACAGAAATTAATGTGGCAAGTCTAAATTACTATGCTGTATTTCATCAACAGGAAAAAATGATTTGCCCAACTAAATTATAACTGCCCAGAACCTCTTATAGTTGGCTCTTCATCCAAATATCTAATAAACAATGTCAAGGCAGCATCAATGCCCTTGCCCTGGAACTCAAGATCAAGAAGCGATCTGCTTGCTTCAACCCGAACTTTCCACAGTGTTTTCGAAGTCCGGAATGGATTAATAAGCTCAATGACACGATCCTGCAACCACCAACGATGATAATTTATATGTGCCAGAGCCTAGAGGGGATAGCAGAGGAAAGAGAAATCACTTACAAGAGGAACAAACTCTGACAGCTTTAGTCCAATTTGGGTCAAAGATCGGATGCAGCTAATTGTCAAAATACCATTGTAACTTGGCATCAACCTGTTACATCATTCTCAAATCAATGACAAAAGCTAGTACTTAGCCCTCCCTATCCAATAATTCAGAAAATAATGCACCTATCAAATTGTAAGAGCCGATCAACTCGCTTGAGAAGGGATGACAAATAGACAATACTCTGCAATATGCAAACAGGTTAGCAAGGATCTAAAAGGCAGTCTCTGTCTGAGTAACAAGGAAGCTAACTTGGGAAGAAAATGTCCCTGAGAACCCCACATAACCGGCATTCAGGAAGCATCATTGAATGCGGTACAAGTGAATGAACAGAGAAAAAAGAAAAACTCCAACCAGGTTACTGATCAACACAGCAGAATCAAAAATCCATCACTAAATACTTAAAGAGTAAAGGATAAGAGAAATTAAAAAACTGCATAAAGGAGAAAACTGCAGGCTATCAATCAGCAAGATTGGCAAGGAATCATGGAAGTGATGAATACCTGCTGTCCAAATTCAAGTTCACCAATGGACTGGACTAATGCAGCGAGCCAAAAGACATCAGAGTAGGGGTTCCCACTGTTGTCGTTGTACTGCATGAAGTCAAAACAACTTATATGTCAAAAGCATATATATATATTGGAACTAGCACAGTCGGTATAATCAAGCAACTATAATGACCACCTTCAGAAGTTGTAGAACGAATTCAACAGCTTCCCTAGGGCTTTTCTGGTCAGCTGCTCGAACCATAGCTATAGCATGTGGAATAGCCTGAATAAAAAGAAACGAACAGCACAGAGAATGGTTAAAGTTTTAAAAAAACACGCAAAGCATAAAAAGCCACTTTAGAGAGTTGAATTATATTCATCAATATGAGCATCTTCCAGCTCAGTAATGATAATATTGGATGGCGAAGAATTAGGCAAGCCTATGGATTGCAAGTTTTCCTAAATTTCAATAAATGGTGGAGCTTTCTGTGTCACCCAAACCAAACCTCCCTCGGATACCAACTTCAGAATTCAAGTTGACACTGAGGGGATTGACAAAACCTTGTGATTGTGAATAAACTGCACAGAAAAGGCTGGGTCCGCTGGGGACCTGATGCATAGCTGCATTCGGAAGGAAAAAAATGAGATATAGAGCCTGGAATGTAACCCCATACCACTTATGTAAGAATTTTGAAAGAAAAGAAATATGGGAGCTTAAGTGATGGAATACAACCTTCTACGGATTATGGCATGTCTTGTGGCTTTATTAAATTTGGTGCAACACGAGTTTCCAGTTATCAAAGACGATTAGGTGTGTCCTGTAGAGCGAACCATATTTTTTGCAGTTCCCTACTTTTTGGTATGCTTCTCGTATACAAGTGTGTCCAAAATTTTCCCGCAACAAAATCAATAAAACTATTTAAGGTACCCAAAGAAAAGGAAGAAACCCATGGTATTAGTCAAATCGCATTGATTTGCGGCAATTTAATTACAAGTAATTGTGTTCAGGGGAAGAGAGAACCAAGAAAAGATCAGGAGTTCTGATTAATGGGCCAACAAGACCAAAATTACGAATGGAACCAAAAATAGGTTTCAAATGGTAGATCACAGATCTGAAGATCCAGATGATACTTCAAATGTACAACGAGAGTAGCTATCTCAGGGTATAAACACCATAAGTGAACAATAAGCATGAGCAATGTGACACTCACCACGTGTGATATAGTAATAGAAATCAAAGAACATGAACTTGAAGAGAGAAATCCTATGCATGCCCATAGAGTGAAGGCAAGCAGACAAGATAAAACCGTTCCAAACCAGCTCCCAGCAATCAAAAAGATGGGGAATCAGGTGATGTTTAATTTCAGATAACCAGCCCATTGATTCACAACTGCGTACATATAATTCACATCCTACCTCATTGCATTACCTCAAGTACAAAGTACTCCTGGAAATCACGAAAGTCATTTGGCCTAAAAAGGGAAGGAAAAAAAAGCATGTGAATTCCAAATTTCAGAAAATTGGTGAAGATGTCAGCAAAGAGATATGCAGTACTCACTTGGGGAGTCCAATATTGGCATCAAATCTTCGAGTTTTATAATATGTGATAAGATGAATCAAGCCAGCCCAATCGGTTTCCTGACCATGAAATTAAAATACCATTTAATCTGAAGGAGGCACACCAATAATCTCAATAAGTTAGGAAAAAAACAGAAATCAGGGAAATACAAGATTAACATTTTACCTCAGAAACATCTGGCCTTGTCAAAGAACAAGAAAAACACAATTAAAGAGAGAAGAATCCACATCTCATGGATTAGGGCAACCAACATCACTAACAATCTCCGACGACGACATACACAAGGAAAATAACTCTAACTTACATCTGTATCCAGGAGATTCATAAATAGCTTTTAATGTGCCGGTGAGACATCAACAACTACTATGCATCGGTCCCAAAACAAGTTGGGGTCAGCTATATGAATCATCACCGACCATGTTACTCCAATTCACAAAATAACAGCTAACTTCAAGTCATTTGAACACCATAACTCAGTGTCAATTGAAATCCGTCTCTATGGTTGACATTTAAATTGAAACTATTGAGCATGAACATAGATGTCAAATAATTCCAGAAGGATATAAGATCTACCATGACAAAGACAAAAGCTTTTTGGTTCACAGATGAGTTGCAAGTTCTTTAAATCACAAGGAAGGGATGAAAACAAAGGGATATACTAGTGGTAAGAACACCCGACCTTCAACCAAAAAGTTAAGGGGTTCGAATCACCGAGGGAGCTAAAGAGGAACATGCCACTGTTGGACACCAGTGCAGGGGCGTTTTGACTTTTGAGAGGTGGAGTTTACCATGTGGAAAAAATCGTCATAAGGAAAGGATGTAGTGTTTACTCCCCATCTTGATTAAGAGATCTATATCAAGGACATCTGAATGTACCAGAATTAAAGATCATCTGAATGAAGTCTCAAGTCAGCTGGATGACACTAAAACGTTCAAATTATGATTCAGAAAACATAATTATCACATTTCATAACAAATGGAGTAATTACGTTTTGCAGGTAGAGAGAACATAGAGATCTTATAATCCAATAGCAACACGAAATCAGAAGCATCAATAAACACAGTGCCTACGAGGGTACTGAAAAAATGGGACACATTAAGCATGCCACATCATTTCTTAAACAGATGAAACTACTTGCAAAAAATAAAATTCTAGTCTGAATAGAAGAGATAAAAGACCTAGCATACCTCGGATGCTGTACTGGCCAAAGCAAACGCCGCTTCAATTCGAATCCTCCAAAAGGCCTTAGGCATCCCCAAGTATAGAAAGCAAAATAGAAGGTAAATAATGATTTCACCAGGCTTAGCATAAAGCATTAGGAAACAAGGTGAGAGAAGAGATGTAGCTGTTTGGCAGTGACTAATGATGAAAGCACACCTTAGAGTCACTAAGGAAGTTGTTGAGAGCATTAACAACCGAAAACGAAAGTTGTGGTAATGCTTCTAATGTTGCTATAGCCTGCGCCTGAGCAACCACGTCCCTGTCCCTCTCCAATTGATTTATCTTTGGAAAAATCCAAAAGTTATCATAAGGATTAACTTTTTTTAAGCAAAGACAATGAAAATTAAGCTGGGAATATTGAATTACAAACAGCACTACATGAATAACACAGGATAAAACTTACCCACATCTGGACCGGTTGATTAAAATGAATTTCAGCAAGATACTCCAATTCAGGATCTGCCCGTAGCCACAACAACGGGGAATCAGAGCTGTAAATCCACAGTAAGAATAACTTTCAGACACTAAATGCTGAAGAAATAAAATCTTGTCTAAGATTAAAGAAAAGATTATGTAAGACATAAGTACATCAAACATACGTTGCACGTGTATCTACATTAGCCACAACATCACCGTTATCATCCGAGCCATCAGGTTTAGAACCCTTTTTAGGTTTTTGAAACCGTTTTGCAGCAAGTCTTGAATGACACTGAATTTCAAGCAGCTGCCAGGGTTCTCCAGTCATAGGCAGGATTGGATGATCGTACATGCCATCAAGCTCATGCACCCTTATGCTCATCATGCCGGGCCAGCCTATGTCGCCTTCTTGCTTTTCAGAGTCAGACTTACCATTAGTCATAGAAGCACTTGAGTCAACTCGAGCTGTGCATTCCCTCAATATGGCTAATTCGAACATATTCTTTCTTTTGTTATAAGAGAATCCCATTCTTGTTAAGGCACCAAAAACAAATCAGACGTCAGTCAAATAATTTCAATGCCTAAACAAAGTAAACACTAAGCACAGAGGCGTGCAGGAGAAAACATACTTAAGCACTGGACAGCCACATGATCCGACCCAACGTGGAAAGAATTCTTTAAGAAACGGGCGCTCAAGATTACCAACCTTGTTGGCAAGGTGCCGAAACTGTAATTTGTAGTGCAAAATCAGATAAGCAAAGCCACACCAACCACAAAAGGCGATGAAGATGCAAATGCGATCCACTTAATTAGCATTACTAGCACAAAAAAACTAGTGAAGGTAATATCGATATGGCAAAAATCACTGAATTGGTCCTGCATGCATTTTGGCAGATACTGAAGATGCATGCTTCATATGCAATACAGGAAATTGCATGATTTAAAAGGCTAGTCCATTTTTTGCTTAGTTAGACAGGGGAGAAACAGTAGCAAATGGCTCCAAGAGCTGAAATAGAAAAACACCTCTTTTGTGCTAAGCGTTCTCAATGATCGATTTGCATCCTGAGCCCGGGAAACAATTTGCTGAAGAATCTGCAAATAAGGATAAGTAATCAGTGTCATTAAATACTGCTAAAACATTAAAAAGAACTGCCTTTCCATAACAAATTTTTCTATGATTTAAACAGCATAAGATATTTCCAAACAGCATCCTACCCTCCCAAGATCCCAGTTATGGGATTACATTGGGTTGTTGTAGTTGTTGTTGTTAAACAGCATAAGAGATTTCCAAAAGAGTCATGCCTAATACATATGGAACAGCCCTGAAACAAATTTGCATCCTAGCATATCCTTTTCAACCAAACATGAGAGTATGTGTCTGGAAAGGCACCATAATACCACCTAACTCAGCTTTAAACATCACATTCCCCAACGCAGAACAGAAGAAAACAAAATACTGTGTGGTCCTCAACATGACTGATTCAGGAATTCATCATGCATTCAACTACAGCACAAAACCTGTGCAAGAATTCCAACAGAATCATAGCGGCTACAAGGATACCTAGTGAATGGAGGTGGTATTGATTCCTAGAGCTACATATTTACTGAAGCAAACAAGACATTCTCACAAGAGAGACAAAGAACTTGGTGGTGGTGGTGGGTGGGGGG
>MCJB01015053.1:299843-311864 GCA_002018475.1 Nicotiana obtusifolia
AAGTGGTGTTGTAGCCATCCACAGTCGATACTTTCTTCTATCCATATTCTATATATGCACGTTCAGGTCAGTTAAGGACTGGCAAATGAAATATCAGCAAACCAAGCAACCAGCATTCTTTTAGAAAAGATGGGAATGCTTTTCTTTTATGCAATGGTATATAGAAAAGATAGGTATGCTTTAGGCTACCCAATGAAGCAATTAGGAAATAAAATTGCATCATTTCCTAATTACAGGGAACTGCAGAACAACAAAAGTTCATATACTCTCCTTCCTACTTTAGGTGACATTATTTGACTAGGCACACATTTCACAAAGCCAATTTGACTCGTGTATTATAAAAAAGGGCAGCCCGGTGCACTAAAACTCCCGCTATGCGCGGGGTCTGGGGAAGGGCCGGATCACAAGGGTATATGATTCACTTTATAATATTAATTTAAAAAATTCACATAGCGTTTTGTTGTCCTTTTGTCACAAGGATATTTACTTTATAATTATCACAACCCCAAGCTAATAATTTGTCTAATAAGATCTGTTTTTCCTATCCCAAAACATCTCTTTCCCTTGAGATTAAAATAAAGCACGTCTAGAATACTGGGAGTATTTCATTTTTAACTAAGACACAAGAAACTTCACAATCATAGATGAATCAATGGAAAACCTGGTTGACTGATCAAATAAGGAAAGACATATTCTTTCTCATACTCTATTCTGACGCAAATATTATTGAGCACCTATTTGGCGAGTTGATGAGCTAATATGGTTGGTTTACTTTTCATCTATATGTGGAGGGAACCTGAGATTTAGCATTGTGCCAGCCAGTAAGGATATGCATAAGTGTATGTGTTTTACTAAAATATCTAATATATTACAGATAAACTAATTTTTCAGAAATGAAGTAGAGAAGCCAAAAAAATAATTTCTAACAAAATGCATCTACACCTAAAAGCCATAAGATTCTAAGATGTCTATTCCAAGAATGAAAGTGGCACCAGAGAATAATAGTTGCTATAAGGCTCATACCTTGCGAAATGACTCAGGTCCCATCTGCTTTTCTAACATTTGTAGAATCGCAACCTATTAAGACAAATACAGACTTCCAAGATCAGACCTGATAGGTAACAGTGTATTTTTTAAACTACAATGGAAGGCAAAATATCACTCACAGACTTCCAAGATCTTATTTTGCCAAAGAAACCAATACACTGGGTGCCATACAAATTTTTTGAAGA
Source organism: Nicotiana obtusifolia (assembly GCA_002018475.1). Classification (NCBI taxonomy): domain Eukaryota; kingdom Viridiplantae; phylum Streptophyta; class Magnoliopsida; order Solanales; family Solanaceae; genus Nicotiana; species Nicotiana obtusifolia. The sequence continues at coordinate 301,076 of MCJB01015053.1, forward strand.
AGCAACGGCACTTAAGGCAGTTGCACCACTGTCATCTGCTCTGCAAACAGCAATATTAGCCTGCAAATCATGGAGGAAGTAAGATCAAGGGGGGAAAACATACACACACACAGAAAGAGAAAGAAGATAAGTCAGAATAAAGCTTCTGCAGTTTGAACTTAAATTACCAAACTACATTTTACACAAGGTATTGCAAGAGAAGCTACGTTTGAATTATAAACAAATCAACACAAATAACACAACTGATGAACCTAAAAGCTTCCTTCTTAGTTCTTACTCTATCATGTGCCTATTCTGCCTTGTCATAGCCATAGTGAAATAATGAGCCTACAGGAGCTACAAGCTTCAATCTATAAAATGTTGGTGGAGCTACAAATAAAATGCAAAAATTGACATGTTGCTTGCTAATGAAGACCATAAAACAGAAGCAAACCTTGTATCTCCTATAGCGTGCTTCATTATTTCCGAGGAATCTCTTGATGAATATATCAGTCAAGAAACCAGCAAGGCCATCCAACAACCAATCTGAGAACATTAATAACACAGTTAAGATACAGAAGTTCTATTATCACATGTTAACAGCATGTCCAACACTTTACCATCATTTGGCGCTTCTGGGGTGATATATACTCCAAACCATTGTCTTGCAAGGGCGTAAGCAAGTTTAATCCTTGTCTCTATGGTCTGTTAAATAAATCTGAACCAATCAAGAGAAACAGAAAAACAAGGAAAAACAATGACCAAGATATTTTCTTGATAACCAATTGTTAATGCACGCCATCTACATTCTTTTGGGGAGGAGTAATAAAAGGGCAACCAGAATAATAGGCAAGCATGTACTGGAGTAAAAAGCACAAGTCACTTCTGCATATTTTTCTTTTTTGACTTTTCACTAGATTTTCCCTTCAATTTTGAAGATCAAAATCCAAACTTTCTTTCGTGTATAAGCATACCTTATCAATAACCTTCTCGTCAAATAGTAATTGAGAGCTGAAGATGCTCAAGGAGGCTCCTAAACTCAATGATGATATTGCCATCTCAGGAGAAATAAAAACTTGACTGTATGACGCAAATGGAAATGACGCAGAAAGGTAGTCTTCATAGTAGCTGTTCAAAAACAGACGAAAAAAAATTCTTTCAGGTCCACTGATTGAATATGAGTAAGAGGGAGATTGGACGGGGAGAGTAAAGTGAAAAGAAGCCCAAGTAAAGATGTTTCAATGAGGAGATATTAACCTAAAAGCACTGTGAAAAAACCCCACAGTGTGCCGCAGCTTTGCTGAGTCAGCAGAGAGACAAATATGCGAGAGCTGACTAATATTGTGGTCAGGAAGAATTTCAAATGGTGCGACTGCCAAGGATATCCATCGAGCACTAACAGGAGTACTTAATCTGTAGACGTACGTTTTACGAGCAGGAACATCCTCGGTCCAGATCTGACCAGGAAAAAGAAAAAAGTAAAATTAAGTTAGACATCAGCTCCCTAGATTTGGTCATACATCTATAGACAACACACTGTGGGGAAAAAAGAAGCAGCCAAAGGACATAATTCGGAGCATATTGGTTTCACTATATGGGCAAAGTGCATCCAGCAAAAACTTGATACAGATTGACAATTAGCAAACTTGCAATTTTTTTTTATTTGAAAACCAATGCAAACTGCAACATGAAGGAAAAATTGGTCATTATCCCAACAAAAGTAATTATATTTAACTCCTTGTGACTATGAAGCGCATTACAACAAGACACAAACGAATTCAAAGTTATTCTAGAAAGGATGATTTAAGCTGAAAAAAGTAGAAAAAATGATCATGCCTCCCTCTTTTTCACATATCCCTCTTTAGTACCACCATTAAAAACAAAAACCTACTTGTTCATAGATTCAAAATCCATCAACAAAAAATACCTTCAGAGGAAAAAAAAGGGTATAGAAGGGGTGAAAGAGTTACTCTTACGCCATGACCAGCCCCCAGAAAACTTCAGATAAAGAAAAGACCTTGCAGTTTGACAACATTTGCTCACTGAGGAGCCTCTAATTGGATTCAGGCAAGAAGAAAATCACAGCTAGCACAACATAAGGCATGAGAACTGCATGAGAAGGGCCAGCAGCAAAGCAATCTTCAAGAACTACAGTTGTAAGTTGTAACATCTACTTACTTTTCGCAACCTTTTCCTAAAGTTTTATGTTGAATCGAGCCAAGAACTTATTTTGCAAAGAATTTCAAGCACCATTTTTACCCTGGAGGCTGTCCCTTCCTTCCAATTTGAAAAGTCATGCAGAAATGAAACTTCGTATAAATTGATCTGTTGTACACAACCTCACTAGCTAACAAACCATAGTTTCACTAAAAGAAAATTAGCAATGAAACAACAATATTCTGAGAGGCACCATCTTTTACTCTTTTGGTTCAACTTTTTGGGTTCCCACTCCTCACAAAGGAACCGGAAACTAAAACAACTGCTCCTAGGCACGGAACGTTTCCAGAAACAACTAGAAGAAGCCTTAGATGTTAATATTTCACAATGAAAGATTATAGCCAAAGATACAGGAATTAGCATTTCACTAAATATTTATCAAGAATATATTTGTCAAGGAAAAAAAAGCAGATACTTAAAAATCATAAATATAGCTCTTTCATCAACTAACCAACTAATACTCATTCTTGTCATCATAAAGGTAAAGCATGGTGGGACTTTAAGGATCACAAATCCTCACTCCACTAGAACCACTTCCTCACCATGATTTTCATCTCAGTGGACTAGCTCAGAAGAAGAGATGTAATGTATCCACCCACCTGGTAAAGTAAGGTTCCAGTACTAACAGCCACAAGATTACTGGCCACTGTAAATTCCAAATTGTAGCTGCAGAAAAAGCAACAATATGAATATAGTAAACTTAAATTCAAACAGCATCCATAAGTTTCACAATTCTTGCATCTTACCAGCAACATTGTAAATTGTCGTCCATGCAGGGGAACCAACATCGTGCACGCCGAATTTGGTTGTCAGTATGTAAAACATCACCATCAAAATGGATTCCAGTTTCAGCCTTCTCTACCCAATAATCAATACGGACCTTTTTCACATTCTGCATCCAACATAACCTACATAAGTCACAGAAGTGTAAACCTCATTACTTAAATATCCTAAAGGAAATCTGATCAAAGTTATAAGACAGAAAATCTCCCTATAAATTAAAGTATCCAGATACAAAAAATTTCTTCAATTATATAGCATTTGAAATCTGACTAGGGCCTTTAAATTTTGAGACAATATTTCCTTTTGAGTATCATATGGTGGAGACGTGTCAATTTGCAATCTTTGGGCTAATTATGGTCCTTAAATTTTAGAGAAATATACTGAGGTGGCAACACATCAGTTTTGCTGGAGGAAAGTTAAATTCATGATTGAACCAAGATTTTACATTTCAAGCCAACTCATGCGAGAATGATGTGACTTAAGTTTTTTTTTTTAATAAGGACAATGTGACTAAAGTTATGATATTGTGGGTGAGCCGAAAATCTCAAATCACATTTCGTGCAGTGAACCAAAGATATAGTCAGCAGCACTTAAAGCCTGTGCAGTGAACCAAAAAAACTAAAATAAATATGCAAAAACCTGATTATTTCCAGCTGAAGAGTCCACCCCATTCTCTAAATGCACTTCCTGTTTTTCAATCTCATCCTTCGTGGATTTTCTGCACATTATCAACAAATTTGGTACCAATTCTCTATCTAGAGATGATAAGTACACTGAACCCGCGGCATCAGCAGCTGAAGTAGTTGATGATACAGAGCACCATCTATCCCCATTCTCCAAGGGTAAATAGTGCGGGAAAACTTCAAATTCTGTAGGCTCCCCATCAACTGTGACACAGTCTATTACCAAATTATCCGCGTGCAAGCCCAAAATTCCATTTTCTGGTGGAACTATATCAAGTTCTGTGTAACTGAAAAGCCAAAAAGTTAACACCCGAGTTAGCATTAATGTCCAGGATTTACATAACTCGGTCTAATAACAATCCTAATACCAAGGGTCAAGGGGCAGAGCTAGCTTGAAGGAAATGGGTTCAATAGAATCCCATTAGTTGTACTTGAGAAAAAAAATAACCAACACAGATTTTCTAAAATTCAAATTTTTAAAGAGGTAAATTTGATTGTACAAAAAAAAACATGTGAATCTCTATAATGAATCAGCTGAAGAACATAATCTCAACTGTACGGTCTAAACCTTGTAGGTTTTCTAAAATTTATAATTCTTGAAATTTACACGGTGCGAAACAGTTTGAACATCGTAAGTCTCAAGAAGAGTGGATATTCCCAGTTTTCTTGAAATTTTACTGAGTGAGAATGTAATTTATCTCTAAAAATCTTGATGTTCACGGGTTTCTTGAAATTAGTAGAATAGCAGATGGGAATTTGTAGAGTAAATCCGAGAAAATGGAAAATCTTGGTGCGTAAAAAAGAAAAGAAAAAAACACCCGTAAATTCGACGTTTGTCCATGTCGATAGAAAGACATAGCTTCTGATGACGAATCACTGCTTCAGAATTATCCCCTTTCTGCTCTTCGTTCTTCCCCTTATTACGAGCCTTTGCCATTTTTGAACACGCATATATGTATTCTATTGCTTTCTTCACTCACCGTAAAGACAAGAGTACAAGACGAACACTAGAAGAAGAAAAGAATTGGAAAAAGTGTAAGCTCGGAACTCGCAAGTCTCAGCGAAGGTGTAGAAGGAGTCGAGGGGGTTAATTTATAGAGCTGAAATTGGAGAGGAGAGGGTCTCTGTGTTTGGGATCTACTTGGCCGGATCGTGCCCTAGATTGCAATTTTATATCCTGACCGTCCGCGTGCCGGTGACTTTATTATTTAACGGTTCGATTTTATTTATTTCGGAAAATTGAGGAAATCTGTGGTGGCGATATTGCTGGATATGTGCACGGGAGCATTGACTCAAGTGATTCTACTTTATTTTACACTCAACCCAAATTGAAACTTTAGTCCTAAATTCTTCCCAAAAATATAAAGTAACCAAAAGAATTTATTCCTCCCCTATTTACGTGCAGTGAAGTAGTATTATGTAGTTTGATAATGAAATTAATTTAATTATTCTTGTTTTGGTTAATGATAAAATGGTCTTAAAGCGTTAATAGGAAGATTCGGATTTAATATTAAATGAAATTTTATTTTGAATCAATATAGCTTTATTTTTTATTTTATTTTTTTTCGGAGAAACATAATATGCATTAAGCAAACTCAATAGTCAATGGTACAAAACAAGATGAAGCCTCGTTGACAATCCAAACAGAAAAGTTGTCAAACCAAGAGACTTCACTAAGCAGCGAGAAGAAAAATTTAGCTAACTTATGGCTACAAGTATTAAAACATCTACTTAGATACTTAAAAGATACATCAATTAAATATTGCTTAAGTGCTCAAATATCTTCACAGACAGTGTTAACCTCCCATAAAAGACGTATGTTTCCATTAAGGATCTGAACCATTGTTAAGGAATCAGACAAAATATGTATATATTCTTCCAATCATACTTCACCGCCAGTTGAATTGCTTTCTATTTTGCCAACGCTTCAGCTATTATGGCTTTTCAAACAAAATAGATTGGACTATCATAGGCATGAAGCACATCACCATTAGCCTCTAAGGACATCATTCCAATACTTACTTTTTCGAGTATTTTGAATGAAACCTCCATTATATTGTGAAAATAATAAGAAATGTATAAAATGTATAGATAATTATGATAGAATGTGACATTCGCCACGGATGAAAAAAATGGGAAAATTTCCACTTTGTTCCATGACAACCAAGACTTTTTACCACCACAAAGACTTCTTTCTCCCTTGTTTTCTTCTTGTCATATGTTATTTGCTAACTATTCTTTTTTTTTTTCTCCTTCGGTTCGTTTTTTACATGCACTTTATTTTCATCTTCGTGGACCTCCTTATATCCCATGAGTTCTCGATGATTTTTTTAGTCTGAATTTGATTTCTCTCTCTCTTGATGGAGATACAAAACTTCATTGTTCTCGTTCACACATAGATTATTTAATATAGTCATATATTTTTAGTATTCTTGGTGATAATCGTTCCATGCAATTAATATTTGACATGGTAAGATGCAACAAACATAAAGAATACTGTGGTGCATATGAGGTCATGCCAAAAGGGACATTGTTTACCCGTAAAACAGTACAATTGAATTTATACGTGATTTTTAGACAATTGAATTAACTTGATCCTGAAATAATACAATAATCGAGAAATATACAATACTTATCCTTAAAATGCAGATAAAACAGCAGGGATGATAGTTTTGGGAACAAAGTTTTCGGGCACAACAATGATGATATCAAAAAGCGAAAAAGTAAGATTGTATTAAGCTTTGTATAGAATGTAGTATAAGTTTTGCGAAATAATTCGTGTACTTTACAATGATAACTAGGCTCATTATTTATAGTTGTGTCTAGAGAAGGAGGTTCTAGGATCGTGCCTTCCTTTAATGTCAATTATGAGGGTCATTGATGAAGATGTATGGTGAACATAAATGTCAAATTCTCTATAACGGGTCATCGCTCTTAATGCTGGTACAGAGCATTTAATACACCTTTATGAACGATATTCCTTCTGGTGATAAGCGGAATGGCTACATTCGATCTTCGGCCATCCCTGATTTGTGTTCCACGTGTCTTTTCTTTAGATGACCACGCGTCATATCATATTTCACCCTATACAGATAATCTCCCTGTTTTTCAGTGACATAACTTTGTGTTACCGAGAAGTTGGTAGAAACACTCTTTTGGCGGGAATTACTATAACTCTCTCTGAAGGCTTCTGACGGTTGATTGGACGCATGTCTCTCCGCAACATGAGTCATCCCACGATTCAACATAGCTTTTGACGATTATCGAGGTAATCATGGCCATGAATTTAGCCGCCAAAATTTTACTTATATGCATAATTCTTTTCCTTTGCACTTCATAATTTCTCGAGCTTCTATTTTGCATCTTTGTTCTCTATCCTTTCTCTAATCCTCTTCAAATAAAAACCGTTTCTTTCTTCTTATTCAATGGCTTCTCCTCCAAGCATGCCGGTTCTTCAAAGAACAAGAACAAAGTCGAGGACTCTGATCCTCCAACGGTGGGTTCCGTCATCCCAGGAAGACTCAATACCACAAAGGATTTTGAAGAGAAACTCCCTACTGCTAACCCTCACACATGGTTGTTAGTAGGTACCTTCTTCTATTTGTCCTTCTAGTATTCCTGCTGTGAAGGAAGACAGTCGCTGCCATGAGTTGGATATCATTGCTCCTGATCTATCAAAGTGAGTGACCCTTCCCAAGGAAGGTTTTACATACTTTTACACTTATCCTTTTACTTTGGGTGCATTTTCTTTTAGCGGAAAGCTTGATTCCGTGATCGCGGAGTTTTGCCTCCGCTACCAGGTATGTTTGGCACAGGTAAGTCTTTAGTGTGGAGGACGGTCGCCTGCCTTCAACGCATGTGCCGGGAGACTGGAGAAGAGCTAACATTAGCTTGTATGATGAATCTCCACTCCCCCAAAATTTTCCGTGGGGGTATGATAAATCTCTGCAAATATGGTCATCGTGCTATGTTGACTAGCATGGATGATGATAACGACCATGGGTGGACTGAATGGTTCGTTGTAGTTGCCAAACCAATAATATCATTCTGACAACGGCTTTATCCTTTTCGACCGCTTGGAACCACACTCATAAGATCTTTATTTAATATATTTCTTTCACCAAACATTCTTCTATGGCCGTATCGACTCTTCACCCTTCGCATGTTTTAGCAACTTGATGGATCCCACCGGTGGTAGAAGGCTTGGACCGGTGGGTTCAGAAGATCTTGGACGTCGCGACACCCGAAACTCGTTTGTGGAAAGATTTGGCCCTTAAATATGGGTGGAAGGCCAAAAATCATGGTAATTTTAACTTACCTTGCTTCCACTTTTTTTATATATGGAGAACTTGGTCGAACTCTTCTGACTTGTTCACAGAATTAGGTCTACTTGCGGGCTCTGTTGCTATCCCTGAGGAGGACATCTTGGTTGATCCTACTGACGCAGCGAGGCTGCTTCAGGAGCCACTTACTCGAACAGGTATCTCCGGGCTTGTTTCGGGCGCAAACATTTCTTTACGGAGTCCCCGCCCAGAGGATAAACAATCGAAGAGAAGATATTCCTCTGCGGCCGGGGAAAAGAATAAGAGGGCAAAGACTGATGCCCTCGAGTCATCTCTGAGATGATGGTGACTGGTTTTCCCTCCGGGCCGGTCATAGACATCGTGATGATTGATGATGATGATGAATCTAGTGATGAGGGAGCTTCTCTACATAGAAGGCAACGATACTCATCGTCTCACAGGATGTTCGACCTGTTGAGACAGTTACACCAACCGAGGACGATGTCTCGGCACTTTGGGGAGAATTTGATTTGGTAGATAATGTCAACTCCCGTTTTCGGGGCCCAAGTGTTGTGTCATGTACTGCAGGGCTGAGTACCGGATCCCTGCCATCTTTGGTTGGTGAGCGTCCATCCACCAGCACTGCATTTGATGCAACTACTTCTCACCCTTCGACTCCATCAGCTTCATCTCCACTTTCACCAACACCAGCAACTGCTACATCATTTTCACCTTCATTCATTCTTCCACCAGCAACTGATATATCATCTTCGCCCGTCGCACCTCACCATAGAGAGGGTGTTCCTCTTCCCCTGTCCCCAGTTCATGAGAATTTGGGGCAAAATTATGATGCCCCTTCCATAGATCCACAAAGGAGGAGGATTGTTATCCTTTCGGTCTCTACTGGGTGCAACCTGCTCTCCAGGTCAGCGGATCTTGCTAACTATCTGAAGCCTTTGGCTTTAGAGAAAGATTGGAAAAAGATTCAAGCATTCTCGGGGGAGTATTTATTGAACAATGCCATGCACAATGTCTCAGCGGTGCGTTCCTTTTCTCCTTTGTTATTTATTCTACTTTAAAATGTATTCTAAGTTTTACTTATTTTTATTTTGTAGGCCAACTTTCTCACTTCTGAGGGCTTTTAGAGGTTGATTCGTGAGAAGGAGGAACTTACCTCTCAACAGAATCAGCTTTTGGTGGAACAGGACCAAAATGTTCTCCGCATCTCGGAACTGGAAACCAAAGCTACTGAGGCCATTATTTTGGAGGCTCGTTTGCAGCAAAGCGAGCAAGAAGTGGTAACCCTCAGCTAAGAAATTGGCCCACTGAGGGTTAGATTTGATGAAGCCAAGTCCAAATAGGCTGAAGTCTAGGACGTCGTTCTTGTTGCAACCGAGCGCGAGGCTGCTACTGCCGAAAAAGTGAATGACTTAGAAGCAGCCTTGAACTCCAAAATCGAAGAGCTTGCTGCTGCGAGGGAAAAACATGCCCAGTTATAAGAGAAGTACAAGAAAACTATCGAGTATAATAGGCTCTTTAGTTCAATTATCCGCGACCTTGATGTCAGCCTCAAATCTACTAGGTCCGCCCAGGAAAACCTTTCTGCCGAGGTAACTCAACTCAAAGAATAACTCAAGCGTCAAGGGCTTCCCTCGTTGTTGAAAAATTTATGCCATGTACAGCATGAGAAGAAAAACCTTTGAAGAGGCCAAAGCTGGTATCATTGACTTTGATGTCGAAATTACTAAGGCACACGAGTTTGAGTTAGCTGCTAAAAGTGGACTCCCATCGAGGTATGATGTATGTGGTCATTCTAGTTCTGGTTCCGAGTTTTCGGGAACTAAAGAATGATCGGAAGATGATAATGCCGAAGGCCAAACTAATGAAAATATTGAGCCATCGGTGGACCCACCCACTTCTCTTGGGGATGCAGACACTTCTCTTCCTCCTGGTTCCGGAGACACTGCATTTTAGCTTTTCTTTTCTTTTTACCATTTTGTACTTTTACCGTTTTGGCCCGTTCTTCTAAATAAAGACATGTTTTTGTTCAAGTATTGTTTGAGTCTTACTTTCGTTTGAATATCCATGCAAGTCTTTAACTTTTTTCATTTGCTTAAGAGTTCCGGGCACGTTTTTCTGTTTATGCTTTACTATGTGTAGCCTCGGATGTATTTTCCTCGAAGCACCTTGGTTCTGAGCATTATCCCTTTTACGTGAGGGTTTCTATAACTATTTGCACAAATTTACTTTTTGCGTCCTTTCGTGTATGTCTTCGGGTACATTTTTCCTCTAAGGCATTTTGATTCGGGGCACAAATTCTTCCGAAACCAACCCTTTAACGTGAGGGTTTTCATAAGTATTTGCGCAAGTTTACATTTTGCATCTTTTACTGTATGTCTTCGGGTGCATTTTTCCTCGAAGGCACTTTGATTTCGGGCACAAATTATTCCGAAACCAACCCTTTAACGTGGGGTTTTTCATAAGAGAGGGCCCTCCTATGTTTACGGTGCTCTTGAAGAGGTTGTCTCGTGTTCATTACGGCACTAACATTTGAAGTAATTATTTAACTTTTAAATGACAAAGTTAGTTCATCGTTCAAACAAGAAACAAAATAAAAATAAAAGGATTTCGTTTCATATAGTTCTTTCTATTTTCAAAAGTACACAAGCATTTATTATGCTAAGAAATTGCCATTACTTGTGGCTATCTTGTACAATTTGTTTCTACGGGATTGGCTGCGTAGTTCCCGGTCTCGATGATGCATTTGATTTTCAAATTTTTGTTTCCTGGTTGACATGGCAGTCAATATTATCGTATCCTCATATCATCCCCCCCCATTGTTAG